>JAAOAT010000079.1:0-18885 GCA_013186855.1 Fusarium ramigenum | reverse complement strand
GGGGGGGACAGACGATGGGGGAGTGCACTTTGGCTTGGTGAGGAGTGTGAGGGAGTGTGGGGCATAAGAAACAGAATCAGAATCCATCCTTGGTGAGAAGGGAACGAAAGGGTGTGGCAGATATCCACCACAGATTTAATCCTATCAAGGGCAAAGAGGGGTTAATCCTTAGTTTAGTTAGTCTGGTTCAAGAGTAGACGAGAGGCAGGAGAAGAACATCATCCACAGATGAAGTCCAAAGCCATTTCTATGAGCAGGCGGGAGGCGGAGAATGATAGAGGATATTCCAAAAATCAAGGAAAGACTGCTTCTTAGGTATGCAAAAGCTTTGAAAGGCCTGAATTGTATTGTTCATTTGACGAAATCATGCTCAACGGCCTGCGGCACTAAAAAGAACGACCATGCAGTACCTATGTATGCACACGCACCCAATATGAGTCTATTTGGGGTGCAGTGGACCACTTGCATGTTCTGCTCGTACCTTGAACCTCACAGGTTTGTGTGCATGGCACAGAATTGTCACGGTTGATAAGGTCCAAAGCGATAAAGGAAAAGAAAACACCTAATTTCTAAGGCTGATCTCCCTCGCAATTGTTCGCGGATACGGATAGTAGCGAGTCTATCATCTTTTTGACTTCCGAAATACCGGTATACAAAATGGTCAACGATGAATTATCTCAAGAATGAACTTGAAAACCCTTCTCACCGTACGAGCCGACATTGCCCTTGACTTTTTCAGGTGTGTGCTGGCGTGGATCATGAAATAGACTATACTATCTTTGGCCTGACCACGCACGGTACGATACATACTGTGTTATGCTTACCTAGGTTCAAGCTGAGACTCAATGCTTGGGTACCCGCTATCCTCAGGATTTAAGGCTTTTGATGATATCTCGTCTTTCCATGAGCACACAACCAGACATGACCTAGATGCATCGTGTTATTCCTGAAATATTCCATCCTCCTCATCTCATTGTCTAGGAGTGGCCAGAGAAATATACAGGCTGTCCCTCCGCTTGTCGTATGCGCACTGGGCACTCTCCTGTCAACGCACAACAGAACCAGGGGACCATCCAGCTCGCAACCTGCACACAAACTCGGTGGAGGAAGGACTCTCTGTAGGGCGTTGTTGAAAGCTAAAGAGCGCTCCCAGCAACTTTGGTGGGTGGTGCGAGGGGTGCGGCTACAGGGGCAGAGGGATATCATTTGGGTGTAGCCAGAACAGCGTAGCACCAGGCCACCTCAAAGTGCGTTGGGCGGAGGAGGGAGTTGATCATGGGTTTTCTCTCAGCGGTTGTTCGGTACTGGGGTCTCTCCCCGGGTAGAGTGATCGGTCACCCAGAATCCCAGTGGCTACAGGAGGCCACGGGGCCGGCAGGGCTACCCAGGCCACAGCGTGCAAGGATGAAGGATCCGGGGGGGAACAGACGGGAGCGATGCTTGGTGTCATTAACCCCTGGCAGCTCAAACTCCGCTTACTCGCGCCAGCAGTTACTGTGCACCCACAGTGCACCTCAGCACCCGCTTGATGCGACAGGAAAAGCCCGCACACAGCGTCGATTCAAGATACAACTTTGAGACGTCTACTAGAGAGTAAGTCATAACATGAGAAGCCCTACTCAAATTCTCCATTAGGTGATACCCTGCTCATGATCATCTCTGAATTTGCACCTCAGATACCCAGCTTCGGCTCGTCAATTCATCCAAAACCCAAGTCACCTCGATCATAAGTTGTTCATAAACAGTGAGATTGACTACGTAGATCACATTACAAGGATTCATTTGATTGGTCTTTGCTCTCCTCCCGGACCTTGTTGTCGTCCATTTCCCACTCAATCACATCAATCCCTGGTTAGATGCTTGGCCTGTGTATGTACATACATACACAATTGAGGTAATACTGGCCAGGTTCTTTAACTGCAAGCATTCTCTGGATATTTCCGACAGGCTTACGGATGCTAGGAATCATTCATGCCCTTGTTTCATCAGTAGTTCTTCAGGCTATGAACAACAGTTATCAGAGCATCCAAAAAACGGCTGTGAATCTATCTGGTGTCGTCCACGGCTGCGCTAGAGTTCAGGTTGCCTTTGTGTCGCGTCAGTTTGTTGTGGGCTGGGCTTTTCTCATTTGTCTATCTGGTTGTGTTATTGCTTTCCTGTGGCCGTGTCGTGTCAGTGTCGTGTTATGTGCTAGTAGTGTGTTGCGCTGCCGTGTTGTCTTTGTTATTGTGTGCTCTTGTCGCTTTAACGCCATTCGTCGGCTTTCAACTCTTGGTTGACTTCGGTTCTTTCGCACTCTCCTTCCTTCTAGCTCTTAGTTGCGGCACAGCACTGTGTAAACTACCCGAGGACTTTGCTCCCCATGTGAAGTACGGGCTGTATTTGCGATTGAGTTTCTAGAGCTCTTCAACTAGGTTCATCCAATCAAAGACTTCGAACACCAACTAGAAGAGATTTAGACCAAAGGAAGGGAGAGGATAATGGCATCAGAGTTTGCGCTTCCAGATTCTCGGCGCTTCTGATATTTCTGCTTTCTTACCCCCGAATGATCGATCTGTAGGTAGTTAACTACATACCTACTTAATCGTAGTTCTCAACGGTGCGCCAAACCACTACGGGACCGTTGCTTTGGGCTCCCTGTATTGCGTCAAGTGCCGGGACAGCCTGTGCACCATTATTTCTGTGCAACTACCAACAACTCGTATTGAGATAAGTTGAGAAACCAAACGCGACCAAAGACCTTTCCATAGTGCCGAGAATTCAACAATGGGGTCATCATGCAGACTAGGAGCGGAAAGGCTGTGTACTCTCACTAAGTTCTGACTACGGGATTCGCTTGCGCAGGAACAGCCACCGATGATGAAGGGAGAGGTCTTGAACAGAGACTCACCAAGTCAAGTTTCTGTAAGAGGCTCAATGACTTTGGTTCCGGCCCAAGATCATTGGTCTACAGTTGTCAATGCTCTTGTTCTGCCAACCTCCTCCCAACCCTGCCTGAGCGAAATATGGCCACAATCAGCATCCCGGTCTCTCTACATACTGTACAGTTGCTCAAGCCCGAGCCCACGGCCGTTCGTGCGAAAGTCCGTTAATAGCCCGGCAAGTTCAGCAAGGCTCATGGCCCATGTTGCCATAATCGCATGGGTCGCCGCCGCTCTCCGAACTGCCCGGATTTCCCCTCTTTGACTAGGATGTTGGAACAAGCATCCGCTGCTGGTGTTTATTGAGTTTGATTCGTTGATAAGGCATATGTGGAGTTTCCGTTCTCTCTATTCTGCATAGCTGAACATCAAGTCATCGTCCTTGTGGCTGAGCTTCATGGCCCGCCAATGATGGATGTCTTACACACAAGAAAACGATGAAGGGCCTGAGGGCCGCAGTCGAGCACAGTGCCGGATTACCAGCGGGGTCTCTTATTATTCATAAAACAGCTTCTTTACGGTTCCTGATCCATGGCCGAATGTCCTCGGGTCTGTGAGTTACGCTGTGGCGGTCTCGACGAGCCACTTGCCAGGTATCATGTCTCACTTGAGATCAGTTTTATCTCTGCGACTGTTACCTCTCTCTCCCTTGGAAAGGACTCGGCGGAAAGGTAGCCTCCCGCGAGATTTACCGACGCTCAGACAAAGTAGGTACAAGCTCTCTCGGGCCCAGAATTTCCCGCCTTTGTTGAGCTCTTGACAGTTGACCGGCTGCTTCAGCTTGATCCAAAGTTTCGATGGTCTTTCTCATAATTTCCACTCAATCAATAAAACTTGAGCACCGGCTCAGCCACCCGTTTCCCCAAGACATGTGACTTTTTAAGTAGTACCGTAGTTTGTTCATCCTGCCCTCTCCTAGCCTCTCTCTCTGTCAAGACGCCGGTGTTTGCTTTCCTCGCTCCAAGTCTTTACACTTGTTACCAAGCCTTTGAATACGATGCCGCTGTCCAGCAGCCTCCTACGTCAACTATTTCCTATGTATGACTATCACGAGCCCAGCACAGAGGCAGTGGCACTTCTGTTCAATTGCGTCTGGCCCATTATTTGTGCCCAGCGAATATCTCGAAAGTCAACACAAAAGGTCAAGGGTCTTGCTCGGAGTATTAATTCAGCTGGCAAACTCTAAAACTATCAACAATCCATTGTTCACGACCCAAAAGTACCTACCACATCATACCGAGGCACCGATAAAGGGTGTTGTAGCTGGGTTTAACACCATTTTGACCAGGGTGGTACGTTTGTGGGCGGGCGGGGATCTCTTGTTACTAGGTAGTGAGAAGAACAAGTTTTTTCATGGTTCTTCCTCGGAGCGGCTCGACTTCCCGACCACGATAATCGTGATGATGGAGATTGAAAACCAGATATCTGACAAGAGTGGTCTAGAAACGAACAGCCTCGAGATATGCAAACTTAGCGAGTCTGTGGTGTAGATCTTATGCTGGCCACCAAGCCGGCACTACTGTACTGTATGTGTGTCTACATGGTCCTTACGCACCGTTGACCGGGACCTTATGCAAGATGTACAAGAAGCTCAACCAACCAGTGCCAGCGTGACAGGGCCAGGCTGCCACTCCCTCTTAAGGTGCATATCGATGCATACATAAAGAAGCTGGTCCTGGGATGTGCATAAGTGGATGTATGATATTCTTCGATGCATATGATTCACATAATGCCACGAGGCTGAACCGTAGGAACGTCATCCCTTGGCTTGGCTTGGCTCGTTCAGTCTTTTTTTCCTTTGGGGTTTATTTCGATCGCGTTAGAGAATACGGAGTACGTGGAGAAGACTAGCAACTAACCCAACGACGAAGACTGAATGAACCTCACACCCCACTCATGATAGATTCTGTTTTAGTCAGTAATAGATTTCCGAAAACCTCGGCCAAGACACTGCCATATGCCTCTCGTGCCCGTTGCATCTAGAATGTTCACGTAAATCTGATTGTTTAAAATTGAAAAAGTATCTCGGCCGCACATGCTTAAGCGTCTGGCGAATGAATCACGACCTGCCTCATATGGCAAATGGCGCAGATGTTCGGCATTTTTCCTCGATCTCTCCGATAATTGAGGATAAGTTAACGAACTAACTCCAGTCAGCCACGACACCCTGAAATCCAGCCTCCGCTGGGTTTTTGCTCCAAAGTAAATTTCCATTATGAGGGTTGCAGCCTGTGTTTACCCGGATGTCTAGGTGTCTCGCCAAAATGATACCTCCCTTTTTTGTTCGTTGATTGACACTTCGCTGTGGAGAACCTTCAGTGAGCATGGATGAGCGATAGAGCATACATACACAACGGACATAGATAAAGTAGTTAAGACGTGAGTGATATTTCTAGAATTCTACAAAAAACAACGGCGCATAACTCTTCTGTTGCACTGCACACTGAGGCGTCTGATGTACACAAGGATAGCGAGCGTACTGCAGCCTCATGCAAGATTTCCGTCGAGAGCATGATGGGATATCATCGGTTCCTGCAGCCGAGAGAAAAGAGAAGGCTGGGCAAGAGGCTAACACGGGTGCTGACGGAACCTAGAGACGACAACGGGTATGAGGGAGATCAACCTCGCAGGTTATTCCTTGTCAAACAGGCCCATTCGTACCAAGCAGGCGAGGCTGGGGTTTGGCGCCAAACAAGTGACTCGGCGGCAACCACTCGGAGGAACTCGATACAATACGCACGACCCTAGCCAATCCAAGGTGGTGAGACTTTCTTAAGGGGCTATGGGATTATCTCATAGGCTTGGACTAACTCAAGTACATACAGTATGTATGTTGCCTCAAGACATAACTAGGACAATGCTTATGTAGGGTTGATGCAGGTACCATGAGATGCATATCGAGATCAGCTTAGAACAGATATCAGTTCAGCACATGAGACGCAAACTCGGGTCTGGAGCCGGCTGGTTTCACATTAGGGACTTCACACTAGGAGACCTATGGTTGCGAGCCGATGTGCAATATGACAGGGCCTTGTCTTTAAGCTGTCAGTCAGGGACACATGCATATGTATTTTGACTGAGATTGCTTTTTCTTTCCCACTTCGTCTCAACAACTGCACTTGGAAAGAAAAGGGCCATGGCGAGAAACAGGAAACAAGACAGAAGAAAGGATGTAATAAAAGTAGATATAAAAAATACCTACCTTAAAATAAAAGTAAGCCTCCTTCCTTGGTGATCATTTTGCCTTGGTCTCTGATGAAATTGTCAACATTCGCAACTTAATACCCAAATGGTTAAGGTACCTTATCCTTCCACATTCTTTCTTTTTTCCGTCGAGTCTCCCGTCGCTCCGAGGGACGTCAACATCCGAGCACATCAAACGGGAAGGAACAAACGGCGCACTGTGGCAGGCATTTCCGGGCAAAGTACAGATACTTCCACCGAAACCAACCTTACCCCAAAAGGAATGGAACCCTCGATCTCTTCCCGCTTCTAGTCTCCACCACCAACCATTGCCAACCGTTATAGTCGCAAATCCAACCTAACCCGCCTCATCTATCAAACGAGGAAGAGGCAAAACATGTGGTTGTTGTCTCTCTTTCTCTTGGGAAGAATCCTCACGCCCTGACCTAAAGTCAGTGATTAAACAGGTCACTCGAGGGTATCTACCCCTCCCTCTACAGACAAAATCTCCAAGTTGGGGACGTACTCTGCATGCTGGCTTTCCAGCCGTTACTTGAGCTAGCAGGGATGTGGAGCAAGAACGTTTTTTCTTACATTAACGCCAGAGAAATTGTGGTTACCGATATCAATTTGTCTGTTCGCTAGCTTTCTACCATCGTTCTGGTGTCTTTGCAATGTTCCAGAGACTTGTTTGTTGCCTTTGCTTTTGGGCTGGATGTCAATCACAGCAGCTGACTCCCATCCCCTTCTGGCAAATCTGAACAGACGACTGGTCGATCTGTTCAACTGGCCCGCCATATTTGCATACTGGAGCTTGACAGCTGGCTTCCCCCGACTGGCTTACCCCACGTTGCCCAGCACGTTTCAATGGAGGACACATGTCCAGCCACACACAACATGGCCCGAGTCCTTCAGAAGACGTCCTCAATCTATTCTTGATACGGAATGCTTGTCTCACATACCCATAGTGTTATGAGCATGCGTTGGACGGGTTGAGACAGGCCATCGGTGGGAAATGATCTCAATCCAGCAACCCAATCTTGCGACACCTGGCATTCGATCAGTCAGCCCAACCTCTCACGTATTCCGTTCCGTGATCAATCGATAGGCATCAACAACCCCGCGCAGTCTGATTGGGGCTTCTTCCTGGATATTTTGCGGTTCACCTGCCGGGCATGTCCGTGAAGCTTTTGTCGCTGATGCTACTCTGACAGCGCATGGGGGAATGCAGTTTTGCTTTTTCTCAACCTCATCGTATCATTTCCTTATATCTGATCCACTGGTATAAACCCGTTCCCTTCAAAAACACTTCAACAGAATTAGACCCGAGGCAAACAACAGGTTTAGCACACGAGTGGACTGTGGCCAGATCCTTGCAGCTAGTCATCAATCATTCAGGTATTGATATTCAAACAGATCCTTATGTCTAAGCTCGACACATGAATGTCAACTACGTACCGCGTCGTCGCCTTCTTGGTTCGGATTCATATCAGCCAATCTCGGTACTAGCCATACGATCCATCCCTGAAGCACCCGGTCGATATCTAACACACTGTGTCTTCGTGTGTTCATATCACTGCAACGACTATTCCACAAACCCGACAATTCTTATGTATGCTCCGTGGTTTTGGAGAGCCTTTGCTACATCTTTGGGAGTGTCGTCTAACCCTCGGGTACCATGATTCAAGTGCTGTGGCTTGGTGACTTGTTCCTTGACTTACAAACCAATTCGTGATGGACCAGAGTGACTGCCTCGAGGACTTGACCCAACGTATGTGCTCGGAAACTACATGCTCGACAAACAGTCCGTATACGAAACATTATGATTCTGGTTGCCGGAACTCGGAAATCACCTTGCCTTAGGTGCAAGTCATCGCGCGGTATGGTTGGTGATGCTCCCCGTCATCATCCTTATCCTCACAATATCCAAGAATGGCTTGGTCTGCTTTACATATCGTTGAGCCTGGCCTCCCAGAGGCTTCAGTCCCTGCAGCCGCCCTTGCTCCCGGTCGACAAGGATGACATGGTGGACATGCTGGCTTGAGCACTCGCATGTTCTGCACAGCGGCTATGTAGCTGCATGTCTAAAAGCTAACCAATTAGAAATGCATTATCGTCGGGAAGAACAAACATGGGCCCCTGCTGGGGCGTTTCAAAACCAACCAGCCGTCCTTAGGCCCGCTTGTGAGCCTTTTGAGTCTAAGCGGCCATTGACTGGACTGCTCCAAGATGCCGTGGGGGAGCCTGGTCGCCAAGACTTAGCCAGTGAGTTGAGTCGCCACGTTTACCTTCTAGAGCCTTAGGGCGTCCACCACCTGGCACACCGGTGCGCGTTAGTCAGTCGTTGGTGGGGGATCCTGACTCTAGTCTACCCGTTCGTCTTGCTGTCAGAGGCAGATGGCACAGTGGGAAGAGCAACTTGGGGCCTGGGCTGTTGAGTGCTGACAAAAGTGCCCCACCGAGTTTGGCCCTGTTGGAGATTTTGGCGATTTTCACTTCCCAGGCTGGCCTCCAGCCGAGAAATACTACTCCGTATGTCAGGAGCATTCAAGTTCTTGGAGAAGGCAGGAAATTCCCTAAGTCCCAATGCTTGCATTTCCATACAGTCTCCAAACAGTGATTCTACCAAATACTGGGATAGCAATTGCAATTCCAAGCCATGTACGATGAGTGCTTCTCTTGCGGTCAACTAGGAGGCTATGATGGCATTTCGCTCTGGCCCAGTCATTATATCTCGATCCAATGATAGCTCACCACGTCTCTGGCACACCACCCACCGCCGCCACCAGCTCCCCAACGACCAGGACGCAACCTCGATAGACTCCGAGGTCATCAGATGAAGCTTTCAGATTACTTGTCTATCTTGTGTCCTCGTCTTCTCGGTCGTTGTCTCCTGTCGGGTCTTTAGACGTGTGTGGATTTTAACCAGTGCACATCGTGCAAGACCTGCTACCAATTCCTTGCCACGATCCAGGGAATAATGCATTGTGAACTAAACCTGAAGTTTGTGACTTGCCTTCAATCACCAGAGCATGGCGATTGCTTTGAACGACTCCGGGATGTTTTGCCCAGTGGCATGGATGCTCACCCCGGCCTCCGGAGTTCGGGGCTTTGTCCACATACTGCCGCTGCGTTCTTAATCCCCAGATGCGATCTGGCAGCGCTTAGTGCGCTCCTGTAACTCTGCCTTGTAGCCGACCCTGTTGAGAGATCTGACCTATGCTTGCATACGCACCCAATTTCATGCTGCGAGTTCTCCATCATGCTGATGGAGCAGTAGGTCGCTGTCTTTCCAGGGACTGTGGACTCTATCGTGTATGGTATCAAAATCATATTCAAAGAGCGATGAAGTGCCGTCAGTTTTTTGCGCCCCGATAGTGGCTTTTTAGAGCCTAGTGCTACCCTCACCGCTATTCTCTGACCCAATTGTACCTTTCAGTGTGAGATGTACACTTGTACAGTACTGGCCTCTAAAACGACCCCCTTTGTGGTGACCTTGGGCGTCAGTCCACAAGGGTGGTCTTGTTACATATGATAACGGCACGACTTGGCTGCCAGCTCACTTCAAGCTCCACAGGGCCATAACCAAACAGATCTCGAGGGAAGCCAAGCCATGATAGCATCGTTCCCTGTCAGCATCATGCTGGTTGGAGCTTGACGGATAAGTAGCATGTACTCCGCATCTGCTAGTGGTGGTCCACAAGGGCCTCAGTGAAAAGCAGACTGAAGGAGTCTTGCGTGACACAGGCTGTCCTCATCGAGATATTGCAGGATCGCATCATGATCATGGCTACGTGGGAAAGGTGCCACGGCTTGGATGGAAAGTCTCAGCCTCAGGACCACCTTGGCGCGAGTCAGGGCGAGGCTGTAATTATATCGACAACGAGAAGACATTGCGTCGTGCCTGGTGCCTTCAATTGCATCGCGTGAAGTGACAATATCGCGTTTCTACGTGCTGCCCACTCCGTTAGCCTTCCCGCACATCACATCAAGCAGCGGGGTGTTTGAGGGGCTGGGGGGGACTTGATGTCTATCCACCTGGCAGCTAATGTACGGTACGGGAAGCCTTCATGCATGCACGTACGCGTGCATGCAGGCCGGGCGACTGTAGTGTTAATTCGTAATGTACGAATATGTGTTTCAATAGAGCACGAAAGATCTCTGACAAGCCAAAAGGTATGACCTATCTGCTAGGGACACATGGAGGTCGATGGGCAGAGGTGGCTGAAAGGTCGGGATGTCATATCTCCTGGCTTTGGCGGCCTAGGCCCTCAACGATGAGTTCCTGAGGGAGAGCCCCTGATCTGAGCAGCCTATTCACAGAAGCACATAATTAATTCAGAGAACAAGAACTTGATGAAGCAGACGGCCGCATCTCGATTGTGCGTAGCCCATGTCAGCATGCCAGTCACTCTCAAGTCACTCCCAGTCGACGAAAGGGACGAAAATTGCAATGGGAGGATAGATAGATTTGACACACAGTGCTCCTGGTCAGAGATGCTGTTACCCGCCATGCCCATGTGATGCAAACCGTCAATCAAGCCAAGGTTAAAATGCCGATGCACTGTAGAGATACCTCTTTGCAATACGCCAGATCACAACATCTCTGTAATTCAGAGAGGGGTGCTGCAGGTATGTTATGCATACTGTTATGTACGTACAGATGATTGGAGGTAGTGCTTGAAATGCTGGTCTGGATTATTGGTGGCAAATGCTTTCGTTTGTTGAGCAAGGAAAGGATAGTTCTGGTCAACGCCTACACCTCGTCTTGGGTTGTATCGGGTTCCTACGATCCTGGTCGAGCCGTCAAGCGATCGGTCTTTTGTGTCTGGCTTTCTCCGAACCCATGAAGAGTTTGAGGGTTGAGGCTTGTTGGCCAAGAGGGAGGAAGGGGCCTAGGTAATCTAAGAACTTCACGAAGGGGGACGGAAGAGGAATTAGGTGGCCCCAGACCGTGACATGACATGACATGACATGATGAACATGAACATGGAATGGCCAGGGCTGGAGTCGCTGGTGCCTGTACGGAGTATGTACATATGTAGAGGCAAAGTCGGCGAGACGAGACGGGCCGTGCACCGGGTGGATGTTCAAGGCCGAGCTGCGAGAGGAACGGGCCTTTCAGACAAGGATCGATGTGATGAAGTTGAGGGTGACAGGGATACAATGAGATGTTATGTGATTGACATGGCACCGACTGGTCCAGGCAATTCGTGTATCATGACAATGTACGGATATGTATATCAGGTCTAGGCGCTAGGGTCAGAGGATGGTCAAAGGGCAACTGCGAGAGATTGGAGAGCTGAGACTGAGAGGGACTTGAATGAGATCGAGCCCGTATGTCAGATAGAGAGAGGCCTCAGCCAAAGTCCAAGCACAAGCCCGACCCTGACCCTGACCCTGAGCTTGATCCTGAGCCTTGCATGACACACATATGTATATACTTTTATCAAGATGATAGATGAGAGTTGAGCGGACATGTTTTAACTTACTAACCTACCTACCTAGTAGCTTCCATTGCTTATTAGGTACTGTACTGTACTGTACTGCACTGCACCTAGGTACTGTAGGCACCTGGGTTGAGGTGGGCGCGCGGCTCTACCCGCCCGCTGCAGCGCGTGAGACAGGTTGCAAGCCGCGGGTGCACTCTAACTTACATCTTTAGTAGTCTTAAGGTACCCAGGTATGTCATGTAATGCCATGCCATGCCATGCTATATCCTGCTACTTTTGCCTGCCAGGAGGTCTGCCCGTCTAGGTTACGGGGATTTTGGGCTTGGTTAACCAACATAACCTACCGCAGCAAACTATCGACCGTTTCAGGTATACATATGGCCTACCAGGTTCATCGTGCACAGCACAGCACTAGTTGGAGAATATTACATAGATCCAATGCACATCATGTTTGCAGCGCGCTTTGTTGGCATTCTCCTTCATCCAATGAGGGACTGGGCTATTTCACTAGACTATGATCTTTGCCTTGCGATTCCAGATCGGACGGTGGGAACGAGAGAAAGGGGCAAATCTTGTCAAGTCGATTAAAGATTTTGATGATGGTAAACACACCATTTTCGTCTTCGTTCCCTTGTTCTGACACTACAAATCCAACTATGGTGTCCAAAGTATGCCCAAGTTGGAATAAAACTAGAATGAACAGCATGCTAAGATAAACATCACATTTAAAACACATGGAAGCAACATACCATACCATATATTCAGATGTAAAATAATTGAATGCTCAAGTCATAGCAGAGTATAGGGTAAGCGCCTTAATCAGACTCACGTGACTACGCGTAAAGGTCCTGCGCAAGTCAACGAGAAAGACGTGGATATAGTGGTTGGTCACACGCGCCAGCGCCAAAAGCGGACACAACATGACACAACGACAAGAAAATGACAGCAGCACACCTCCACAAGACAAAGACAAAGAACGCTTCATCACAACATCACATCACAACTCACTCAAAACTGGAACTGGCGAACTCCTTCATAAGTGACAAGAAGAAGAGATGTCACACCCTATACGGAAGGCCGCCGAGCCTCAACACGCTGCATCTTTTGACCCATGGAACTCATCGTCAACCGGCCACCAACGTCCTGAATCATGCCCCGGAACTGGCTGGCGCGAGTCTCGTAATCTCAAGCTCAACAGTCAATTTCGTAGCGGCTTATCTGGTGGAAAGCGTCTGAGCGACACATGGGGTGCTGGCTCAGAGGATTACGATGTGAAACGCAAGATGTTGGTTCCCAAGGCAGTGAAGGAAAGGGCACAGCGGAGCGTGAAGGATATGCTCGTGCAACCAGGCAAGATGCGTGAGAGTCTAGGGGTGAAGGATGAGGCCCAAGGAAAAGGATATGAAGCACTCATGGAATCAAGAAAATTGGAGGATGACGAGAGAGAAGCAGAGCTGTCTCGCCGACGGATGTTTGATGGGGTGACTGTTTACGTCAACGGGAGTTGTTTCCCTCTCATATCGGATCTCAAGCTCAAGCAGCTTGTCACTGAACACGGAGGTCAGATGTCATTGCACCTCGGACGCCGGAAAGTCACCCATGTCATACTAGGAAGGTCAGCTGGACGATACTCGGGTGCCGGAGGTGGCCTTGCTGGAGGGAAACTAGAAAAGGAGATTAGGAGAACGGCTGGATGTGGAGTTAAGTTTGTTGGTGTTGAATGGTACCTGTATCTCTCATCTGTACTCGAGCCATGACTAATGCTATCAATAGGATCCTCGAAAGCCTGCAGGCTGGGAAAAGGCTACCCGAAGCACGCTTCTCCAGTACCAAGATGGCACCCAAGGCACAGGACAGCGTATATAGCCTCTTTTCGAGGCAGTCGAGTGGCCAGTCATCCAAGGACTGAGCTGTACTCACCTATAGGCTATGTTTTTGTTTACCGGAGTCTAGGATAGGGGCCATAAGAAGTTTTGGACACAGTCTTACGCTTATATCTCCGGCTACGAATGGTCAAACATTGGAGGGTCTTTTGCTTCGAGTAAACGGTCGGTAGCGTGTGATAGGATATATGTGGTTACGAATGCGGCTGCGATATAGAATACTGGAGTCTGTCATGCCCTCGCGGGGAACGGAGGCTCGTCTCGAACTAGCTTCCCCTCAGCAACCATCAATTGTTAAAAATAAGGAGAATGAGTGTCAGAATATCGCGAGTGGCTCATCTACCAAGTGAAATGGACTTGGATGAAGAAACCAAGTCACTGTATCTTCCAACAATATCACGCCACTTGAATTAACCAGAAAGATCCGTTACGTTCAGAAAGGTCGCTCATATTAAACCTGCTCTATAGGCGAGCCTTCACCATGCCATCCGTCTCGGTTTCTGCTCGTTCAAAGTACTCCCTGATCCTGGCACGGGCAACAGTCAATGTCGACACATCTTCAATCGTGCTAGGAACCGCAACTTCCTTGTCAAAGTCACCACGAATGGCGTTCTCCACCATCTCCTTGAGGACCCGTCGTAGCATTTTGCCAGACCTTGTTTTGGGGATCATTCCCTTGCCCTGGATGATGCCGCCTAGTGAGGCTATAGCACCCACCTGGCCACGGACTAACTGCTGTACTTCCTTGACGACTGATTCACTCGGCACTGCTGGATCAGCACAGCCTTGTCCCGAAAGTGCTACGAAGGCGAAAGGAAGCTGACCCTTTAGTGAATCCGGTACGCCTACAATACAAACTTCAACGACACGAGGATGGGCTGCAATGGCCTGCTCAATAGACCCTACGCACTGTTAGTCCATGCTGAAGCTGGAAGAAATTGAATTGGAACGTACCGCTTGATAGACGATGCGCGCTGACATTTAAAACATCGTCGCTGCGTGCCATCACATGGATATAACCTTGCTGGTCGATCCAGCCCGAATCACCGGTATCAAGCCACTTTCCCTCGAATCTTTTCAAGTAGCCTTTCCAAAAGCGTTCTTCATCCTGCCACAGAGTGCGAAATCCTGTCGGGGCGAGAGGCATTGCCAAAACAATATTTCCCATGGATCCCCTCTCAACTTCATTGCCCTCATCATCCACGATACGAACGTCAAAGCCCGGCATTGCTTTCCCAGCACTACCAGCCTTCAGGCAAGGAGGAGGATGCCCACGAACTTCCGTCTTGCGATGCTTGCCAGCGTGCGGAACGAGCGCTCGCCCCGTGATGGGGGAACCAACTTCTGTAGACCACCAATTATCAACTACGGCTGCGCCTTCAGCGCAATATTGACCCATGAGCTGCTGATAACTGTCGATAAGTGTAGGCTCGGAGCGTTCTCCAGCGAGGAAGAGAGCTCGCAAAGTCTTGAGAGCACCCCTTTTGCCGTAATCGATGAAGGATTGGTTGTTGGGGTCATCGCGCCTGATTGCACGTAGAGCTGTTGGCGCTGTGAACATGGTGTTGACTTTATACTCTTCAACTATTCTCCAGAACGCCGATGCGTCAGGGGTACCGACGGGTTTGCCCTCGTACAAGACAGTTGCAGCCCCCGTGAGGAGCGGGCCGTAGATGATGTATGAGTGACCAACGATCCAGCCAATATCCGATGCCGTAAAAGAAACACACCCAGGTCCGTGAATGTTGAACAGATAACTTATGGACAGGTGCAGACCGACAGCGTGACCACCAGCATCGCGGAGTACACCCTTTGGGGTTCCAGTGGTGCCTGAAGTGTGAATGATATAAATAGGGTCGGTACTCTTGACTGGCACACAGTCCGCCTTGATTCCTCGAGATCGGGCACTGTCGACTAACTTGTCCCAGTCGAGCTGCCCAGTCTCGTGGTTGAGATTCCAACGGAGCTGATCTCTTTGCCAGACAATAACATTATGGGGTTTATGACCAGCCAACCGAATCGCTTCCTCTACCAAGCCTTTATATGCAATTGGAGGTTTGTTGCCATCGATACCACAAGACGCCGTCAGAATAGCCACAGGACGGCATGAATCGATACGTTGCGCCAGAGCGTGAGGGGCAAAACCACCAAATACAATAGAATGGATAGCGCCCAGTCGATTAGCAGCAAGAATACCTATCACGGCAGCGGGAATCGTAGGCACTGTTACTCAAGTTAGCTGCCAGCATCACTGTATGAGAACGATGCATGGTTTACTCACTATACAGCAGGACTACATCTCCCTTCTGTATCCCTTGCTCTCTTAAAGCACCAGCAAGAGTCTCAACCTCACTAAGAAGCTGACTGTATGTATATTTTTCCTTTGTCTTTGTCACAGGACTATCAAAGTAGATGGCGACGGAATCGCCATGTCCATCATGTACATGTCGATCGACGCAATTGTAACAAGTAGATATTTCGCCGCCGGGGAACCACTCCCAGCTATCATGTGTAACACCGTTCTTGAGAGTTTTCTGAGTGAGCTGGATGGTTGTCGAGTATGGCTTATGCCAGTGGAGATGCTCGGCTTGGTGTCTCCAGAAGTCTTCGGGGTTCTCAAGACTGTGCCGAAGCACCTCGTCTTGTATATGCTGATCTTGCTGGTTGTGGGGCATAGCTGGCATTTCGTTCTTACTTTGTATCTTGGGCTCCTTATTCAATGCAGTACTTGGTATGGATGAGTAACTCCGTGCTTTTGTCGATGCCAATGGCTTTGGCAGGGAAGGGTATCTTGACAACAAATAGCAACAACGATGATTAAAGGGGCATGTCGGAGGGGGAACCGATAAGCTAGGGGGCCGAGTGTATATGATAAATTGAATGGCTTGTCTTAGGTTCAACGGCATCGGACCTCACTACCGAGAAACTCCGGGCCGTCTTTGACGGTGTATAAATAACTCTGCCTGGACGACGATCTCCTCTGCAATGAAACTGTCCAACGGAGGCTTCCAAGGTCAAGCTTGATGAAAGAAGTCCTGGCGAGGGAGTTTGACTTTGATACATGAAATGAGATGTCGGATCAAAGGAAGTGCCATTAACTGAGGACATAGGCGATATACCTTAAGGCGAGGGGAGGGCGAGTCCAGTAAAACCATCTTGCACTATTGGAGACTGGCAGTATCAAGCAACATACATACAGCGAGATGCTCTCACCCCCCCCAAAAAAATTCCCATCTCTAATCATCAGTTGCGGCTCTCCCAGCTTGCTTGGCAGGGCGAGTGTAAGTGGTTCGCTGAGGTGGCTTCATACCAGATAACCTTCCCCGCATTACGCCAAGATGACCGTCCCATTTGTCCGGTAGACCTTATGGATAACGGCCGGGTCGGTATCAGGCCGAGCCGTGATAGTTAATAATTGTTGAGTTCGTTGACAACGTGTAAACTGTAAAGCTTATTTGGTGGTTTATGTCTGAGACGGTGATATCCCGGGTATTCGGGATCACTTAGCTCTGATCGACTGCTGTAGTACGGAGTACACTTACTAAACAATTTGATAGGGTGGCCTTGATGGTATGCCTCACCGCATGAAAAAAATTGTTTTTTTCTTCTTCATGCAATGTAATCTCTTTGTATGCCGAGAAGATATACAATCTGATAATGATAATATTCAAAAGTATCAACCGACATATTGCTATCGCAAGGTGTGAAAGTACATGCTTGGAAAACAAACCCCACGACTCAAAGCAACTTAACGTCAGGTTAGATTGAAGACACGGGAAAGTATTAGTTTCTCAGCCGCCCCTTTATTACTGGCAGTAACAAAGTGTGGCTCAAGTTATCAGTTATTAAGTGAACCAACGTTGGCTTTGTCTCGGCATATAACAACTGAAACAAACACGCAAGACATATTTCACAGCGTAAACACGACAACAGAGTTAATACTGCCGGGCCAAAACTGGCCTCTCAGCAATGCTTGCTTTTGCCTTGACTATGATACATGGTTTCCCAGAGGCTCGCAATAACATTGAATCTGGTTGACAAGAGACCATAAACACACCCGGTTTGTGTATATATATATGCGCCAGTAACTTGACCGCAAATATTCAAGACGTTTGGCAACCCAAAAATATGTATCAAGAAGAGGAAACGGGAGTCGAGGTTGGAAAAGCGTCTCTTGAAGTTATTGATGGGAGCAGAAACAAAGACGAACCGCGAGTGAAGCTAGACAAGATCGTCCTGTTTTGCTCAAGGCAAAAAAAACACATTATATTCCCAGCCCCGAAAGAAGATCTCACACACAGGGAATATGCGAGCTCCTTCCGAACACCGAGACAAAACTCATATACAAGAATGTCTCAACTCCTGCAAGCGTGGCCATCATTAGACAAGACTCCATAGAGCGTTGCAAGGGTATACCGGTTCTCCCGTGACGTATGTTCGTAACCCAAAATAAAAAGTTCTATACATTCCCTGAAAGATCGCTTGCATCCCCAACTGAAACCAAACCATTGCTAACTGTTCCACACCACTCCATCAGGAATGATGGAAACCCCCACGCCAATTAAGTATTACTGAGCGTAAAGCATCGTAGGCACGACGTGGAGTAGGCTTGCTAGCTGTTGATTTACAGGAAAGCAGCAAGACCGACGACGGCAGCGAGACCGGCACCGGAGAGAGCGGCGACCTTGCCGGCACCAGCGGTGGGGACCTCAGAAGGAGCACCAGCGGTGGGGGTAGCACCGGGGCCAACAGGCTTGCCGCTCTCACCACCGTGGCTGGGCTTACCGGTAGGGTAAACGGGGACCAGGGTGGAGTTGTTGCCGTGGTGGGCGGGAGGAGCAGGGCTGAGACACTGTTAGTATGGATGTTTTGACAAGGCTGAGGACATCGGATATCAGCAACTTACCAGTCGTGGCAGACGACAGCGGAGGTGGTGATGACGGGCTTGGTGACAGTGCAAGGGCAGTCAGTGATGGTGAGGGTGGTGGCCTCGGTGATAGTGTAGGTCTTGTCGCCGTGGACGATCTCAGTGGGACCGGGGCAGTAGGTGGTGTAGGCAGTGACGACCTCGGTGGTGTAGGTGACGTTCTTGGCGTGGGCAGCGACGCCAGCAGCGAAAGCGAGAGCAGTAGCGAACTTCATTTTGTCGGTTGGTTTGGGGGTTGGGATTAAATCAAGGTAACTCGAAAGTTGTATAGTTGGTAGATGTGCTGTAACGAGTGAAATTGACTAAAAGTCAAGGTATAGTAGCGAATGAATGTGTGTGGGTGAAGAAGAAGAAAGAAAAAAGGCTCTGGAGATCTGGAGGACTCGAGCTTTATATTAAGATGAGGTCTTCGCTCGACAGGGACTGATAGGGAGGTTGATGAGATTTTGGGTATGGGGGTGTGGGTATGCCTGTGGGTGTGGCCCGCAATGAATCAGTAATGGAGGGGTGGGACCTGG
>JAAOAT010000078.1:0-28231 GCA_013186855.1 Fusarium ramigenum | reverse complement strand
AAAAGCTTATTAAAGATTTAGCTATAACTAGGACTAGGTTTTTAGTTAAATAAAGCTTTACTAAATAGGTTATAAAGGTTTTAAATATAAAGCTGGCCGACTTACATGCTGGGCTTTGCGTTGTTGGCTGATGTAGTGCCCATGCGCTTAATGATCTGGCGGGCCATGGGTTCACACCCCTATCAAAACAATTTTATTTTCACTCTCGCCCTTCAACTATAAATACTATTTATCCTCTCTACTCTCTTCGTTCCCTTCCCTCTCTCTATCCATAGCATCCCTTCTGAAGCATAGAAGCGCTTGGTGGCGACATAGCAGGTTCAGAGACCTGATATATTGAAGAAGTAAGACAAATTGGCCGAATTATCATCCGGGAGCATCACGGTAAAGCAGAAGTCAGTTGAGCTGTCATCGGGGATCGGAGGCCTGACGTACATCCTCGAAATAGCTCATCTCCGATCGCTACCCCTGCGTACTACAGGCCCAGGTGATATTATACGCGAGCATAGCCACACCCTCGATCCAATTCGAACAAGAGCCAGACCTTTCTTAACTAATAGCGCTAGCAGCTTGTCGACAAATATGTCATGGACGCGAGGCACGTTGGGAGTCCATGTCGCCGGGGAATCACACCCTTGATGAAGTACGAAAAGGCAGTCGGATCTTGTTCAAAGAGGTGAGGGCTACTCGCCGCAGTCTCGTTCTCCTGCCTGTTCCAGGCGGTGACTCATTCTGGTTACGCCGTTTGGCAACGGGGCTTGTCGGTCGGTGACGATGACTTTGCAGGTAATGATCCTGGGCATTTGTTGCTGTCTGATAAGGAGATCCGTGACGGAAGAGGGCAGTGGAAAGACAGCTGTTGGAGAATAACTTACCCCTTTCGCAGACTCCGAGCATTTCCCTTGGACCAAAGCTGGGAGCCTTGCGGATGCTGGAATGGGAGACGTGTTAGGCCATGAAGCGTAAGCAGTTGCGGCGAAAGACTCATGCTGAGCACTTGAACGGGTGCGGCACTGGCCACTGTTGTGGAATGGCTGGTCTGGTCTTGCGGGGGGGAGGCGGATTGAAAGCATCCTCATCGAAATTATCTGCCTGAGATTGGTCGGGTTTATTGGTTTGTAGGTGTAAGATTCCTGAATCTTCCGTAGGCTCACGACAAGCTGACGTTGTATTGCTGAGATTCTCTGTGTACCGTAAAAGACAGCACATGCTTTGGCTCAGAGAGCGATATAATAGGTATCAACTAGATCAGCGGCCAGTGAGGTACAAGGCGCAGAGGTTTACGTAGCTGATATCAGCAAAGAAGAGTCGATTAGCGGTTTTCCGGATCAAAGGTACGCGAGCTCTTCGGAGCGGTTTGACGCGAGGTTGCAGTTAATCATGCTCGCTTTCGAGGGTGGGTGAGCAAATCTGCAGGTCGTTTGCGCAGCCGTTGGACTGGCGAATGCCGGAATGGGAATGGCGTTGAGTTAGCAGATAAAGGATGAAAAGATGGTTAAGGAGATGGGAGGAGGTAGTCGAGGAGAGAAGTGAGGAGGGAAATGAGTCCGACGTGAAAACAATGCCATCTAGCCGGGTCGTCAATTCAGCTCCCCGCCTCCTAATTCATAGCAGAAGTAGCTTAATTCAAGACAGCGACACTCATAAGATAAGCCGTCTTCGTGAGCTTTTGACAATTTCCAAACGCTTCCACGAGACAGACAATAGTACGCTACTACAATGGACTGCCCCCATACATCTTCATCATCCCCACGACTATATAGGCATGCCGCTGGAGAGATCTCGACAACAGGACAGACGCGGCATCACTGCCAGGACCGGAACTCTTCAGTTCCCCCAAATGGCGACCTTCGTTTTAATTCCGTGTAGCGGCCGGTGGATGGAGGGAAGAAGCGGAATAAATTCGTGTTGGATAATTCAGGCACGGATCGCTTGCTTGTTAGGTCCAAGGAATCTGGTCAGATCAAAAAGAATATGCAGGGTAGATCAGGCTCCGGTAGCTACTGAAACTCCATTCACGCTTGCTCGGTCGATGATATTGAGGTTGGCTAGAGTAACTTGTCACTTCAGTAACTTTGCCTGCCAGCCATCAAGCTTCATGGTTTCTGATCATTGATCGCTCTCTACTCTGAATGTCAGTAACCAGGATGTATCTTTGCAAATGCAGTGACAGACTGACATCATGTCAAGAGGGAATTATCGCCAGCAAGTCTAGAGTGCTAAGAGGTCAATAGTATCGACTTTGGTGACTTGATGATGTATTTATCGGCGCCACCGAGAGAATTAACGATTAGGTGCTCATATGACTCGTTGGTAGGCTCAATGGGGTTGGCAGGGTTTATCTTCTTGAACTCGCACCAACGTCGGAAGCCAAGATACGGTTTGGCTACGAACGTACAAACGTGCGCAGTCTCAGCTCACGGCGCCCTGCAGGTTTTAGCCAACGGTTCACCTTGATGGCTTCCAAAGTTGCTGCTAACAAGTTGCAGCGGGAATGCTCTCTTTGGAGTACCATCTTTGTGCATCTGTCCCCGCCGATCAATCTTCTGTCTCTCCATCCGGTGGGGTTCATCAGGTGGGGTTGAGTGGAGGGAAGTCTAAGTTGTGGGCTAGAAGTGTTATTTGCAGTTGAGATTTGTGGCTGTGAGCTTATTCCAGCAGAGAGAACCTAGAGTGGAGGGAAGAATTGGGTCAGATCAAATTGTGCAGGGTGGTAACCCAAGATTAGGCTCTGGTAGCTCAATAAGACTCCATTTACACAGAGTGGAGGTAAGGCGTCGGCTGGTCTTGAGCCAGTCAGGTGACAGTCCTGAATAAAGGTTAGGGAGTTCCTGAAGGCGGACCCTTTTCAAGATTTGATGGTGTCCAATAGCTCCAACACGGATCGGCGTGGCGGCCATTTTGTTTTCGTGAATGTCAATAAAAAAACCGCGGTTTACCTAGGCACGGTCGTGGCCGAATCTTGTCGCTCTCTCATACAAAGCTCTTCGTGAACATAGCCTCCAATGTCCCCTCACCAATGCTGGTTTCTATTGTCCCGAGGAAATGCAGGAGAATAATGAACTAAACTCTGTCTCAGTAGGGAGCTATGGACGGACTATTATGGCCGCTTGGGATTGGATGGTTTGCAATAGGACGGGTTTCATTCATTCGCAGTTTGAGACGTATCCCTTGAATAGGACAGACTCGAGTGTACCCTTTCGGTTGGCCTTGATTAAGGATGTGGACAGCCCTAACGGGGTACTTTGTCTCTTTCGGTTGTTTATAGACTCAACGGCCTGCATGGCATCTACAGCCATGTGAGCGAAGAAATCCGAGTCGGCTTCAATGGTCTTGCTGAACATGAACGTCTTGGCGATGCTAAGGAGGATATTACGGCATTTTGCATGGGGGAGCAGCGCGAATGGCGAGGCTTGTGTTGATGTCGAAGAGTCGAAGAGTCGAAGAGTCAGAACGACCTTATGGTCAATATCGGATGGAAAGCCAAGGGCCATCAGCTAATCGTGTATGCGTAACAGGACATGATGAGAGGATGTAGCGGTTCCTAATCAGATAGCAAGGAGATATTCGCCGTATTTGTAGCAGAATAAGGTTAAACATGTGCAGATGTCGCGCTGAGGGTGCTACCATCGTGTGCTTATGACGATCAGGTCAAGCAAGTCGAGCTATTTTTATATACCATGGGAGACGCGATCCAATGTAGAAATAGAGTGAGATGGCGCGGCATAATGATAGGATCCTCTGCCAGCCGCACGTTAAGGTAATAGGGTTGCAGCTTTAATGATTTATGAGGAAAGCTGATGAGAAGGAGACCATCAGCCTTCGCTTAGCTGGAGGCTCAGCTGACTCAAGCTTGACCTCTTCAGGGGTGTCCTCGTTTCCGCTGTCGGTCCCACCTCCAGCTCCATCATGTTCATGATTGTCAACATTGTGCTGTTGGAAATGGGGACAGTCGCTATAGTTTATAGGATTGTTACGGGCATACAAAGTATAGAGTATTGAATTCCTGAATTGAAAATCAGTACTGATGTACCCAGTAAGATCCCAGTACTTTCAGCTTGGCCACTAATCATAATGGATAAGGCATCCCTGCTAGCTGTTGTTAGGTGTTCCATTTTTATTGTCCCGGACAGGGATCTATAATTTCCGTCTCGCCCTTGGAAAATCAGTACGCCTGGAAAAGTTAGCTGAAAACTTCAGGGTAGGTTGAACCCAACTTTCCAGCTAACAACATTGAGCAGATTGTTATATACAGACCCTCACTCACGAGATAACAAGGCAGGATAGACCTTAAAATAACACTTCTCCAACCATTACGTTTTTTTATAGCCCTGAACCTTCTTAACTTACTTTTCATCTTCTTCTAATAATATTATACCTAATAGTTCTCCTTAGGCCATGGCCGACAAGTTAAGTTCATCTCCTCTGCGCCATCACTCCTTACCAGCTTCACATCCGACCCTTTCCTATCCTTACATCTAACCTAGAATTGCCTGATGCTATCCCTGAAACTATCCATTAACTTGCTCTTTGTCGATAGCTTCCTCGATATCTTGACAACCGTCATAACGTCCGATTGATCGACGAAACGAACTGCCGATTTTATGCCAAGGCGTCTCAACAGTAATCGTTTCAATGGCGCATCCTATTTATAGCTACGCCTTAGTACCGAGACACCCGGCCCCCAGGCCCGCTCTTTCTGTGGGCGTCGTGTACTCTGAGCATGTCTGGAAATCACTGTTCTAAGCACCATGCCTTTTCAAACCTCCCCAACTCCCCTCACCGTTTTATGCTGCCCCGCCTGGCTCGAGCTAACGGGTACAGGTCTAGATAGACTGTTCTGGACATTTAGCGCTATTGGATTGCTGCATTAACTAGCGACTACTAGCTTCTAAGACGAGCAGAGAGAACCAGAGAACTGTAGAACTAAGAAGCCAGTAGTCGTTAGTTTAATGCAGCAATCCAATAGCGCAAAACACCCTGGAGGAATCGGTTTGCCCACCAGCTAATCCCACGTCAGAAAACCTTGATTGCGGAAGCACACTACTTGGTACCTTCGGCAAGGAAAATACGCACCCTTGTTTCGATCGTTACTTAGCGTTGTCTATTTTCGATAGCGGCGTTACAATATTGGCTTGAGCCCAGCTGAAGCTCAATCCAGCTTAGTTTAATGCTAACCTGGGTTACCTCGTATGATTAGCACTGGCCTATTACCGCTGGGCCCTGGGGAACGGGATGCTCCCTATATATACGTATACTCCAAGACAGACTGAGAGATTTTTGTTTCATCATGCTCTGTAGGCCCTTGACTATTTTCCATTTTAGCACAGAGCCCCCAGTCATTTGTCATGGATACACCGCAAACAGCAAAGACGCAAATCCCATCACGTGACCAAAGTGGTCCCAAGATTGAGCATCGCGATGCCGTTGGCCCATCATCTTCGTCCCGACAGGCCGCTAGCAAAGGCTCATCCGCAGCCAAAGGCACAGGAAGCTCTTCGTCTCTCCCCATCCCAGTGCTAGACTCTACTGCCTTTGTAACTGGTAAAGGCGGTGGGGCATTACGATCCATCGATAGCAATTTTTCTGTAAACCCAAACACCGGCACCTTGTCCTTCAGCGTGCCCTTGCCTGTCTCAAAATCACGTGGTGGTTTCCAGCCATCAATTTCTCTCGAGTATGATTCGGGCCGTGGAAACGGTGCCTTTGGCATTGGCTGGCGACTTGGCGGTATTTCAAGCATTGCTCGCAAGACGTCTCGTTATATTCCCAAGTATAGTCAAGATAACGATGGAGAAGACCTGGACACATTCATGCTCACCGGCGCTGACGATTTAGTTCCTCTTCGCGACAAGGTTGTCGACGGCTTCGTCGTGAGGCAGTATGCACCCCGTGTACGTGGCGATACAGAAATGCGTGTTGAGCGCTGGATGCAAGGCAGCCATGTTATCTTCTAGAGGACAATTTCGTCTAAAAATGTAACAAATATTTATGGGCGTGACGATTCTTCTCGTGAGATGGAGAATTCACATCGAGTGTTTGCATGGTTGCTCTGTGAAAGCTATGATGCATATGGCAACGCTATATCTTTCACGTATAAGAAAGGTGATGATGAAGGTATCGAAGCTTTGCCTGCGGACAGAAAGGCAACTGAAATGATGAGAGATTCTAAGGCACTCACACGCGCGCGATATCTCAAGAGCATCCGATATGGAAACCATACACCCAGTCGAGATCTCGACAGATGGAAGATTATCCCTGCCACCGCCAACAAGACCTGTGGATGGTGTTTTAGTATTGTACTCGATTACGGAGAACATGACCTTGGGTGCCCTACAACGTTTGACTCTTCTCTTCCCTGGTCTATCCGACAGGATCCTTTCTCGACAGGATCCCGGGGGTTCGAGGTACGCAGTCTCCGTCTCTGCCGGCGAGTTCTCATGTTTCATCATTTCTCTGAGCCGGAAGAACTTGGGCGTGATGATTATCTGGTTGCCTCGATGGAGATTAATTATCGAGAAAGCCCTGCCGGGTCTGTCATTGAACAGATCACCTCCAATGGCCATGTATTCGACGCGGCTCGCGGCGTATATGCCGCGCAGAGCATGGCGCCTCTCAAACTGCGCTATAGCGGCTTGCCCGACCTCAAGAGTTTGCCAATTACTACCATCTGCCCGAACGCATTGCAAAATCTGCATATTTCCCGGGCTGACGCCGTCACTCGCTGGGTTGACCTAGATGGCGAAGGCTCACCGGGCTTGCTTGTGCAGTTAGATGGAGCATGGTACTTCCAACGCAATGAAAGTGCCTTGATAGCCTGTAGCGATGATGATAGCAGCTCTATCACTAGTACTGGAGTGGACACAGAATCAGACGCTAGCAGCATCAGCGACTCTGAGACGGATAAGATGCACCTTTCACCCGAGGACGGCTTTGGTCCTATCCATGAATTAAGAGCCATTCCGGGCCTGAAAGACTTTACTCGCAGCACCATCGAAGATATTGATGGAAACGGACATCAGGACGTGGTTGTTGTGGATGAACAAGGTCGAGCATCTGGATTCTACGAGCGAATAGCTAGTGACGATGGAGATGACGGCTGGACTCCACTGCAATTATTTCCACAAGTCGTCAACATGGACATTCAAACAGCCGAAGCAAAAATCCCTTCGATGAGACTTGATATGACTGGCAATGGACGACCAGACATACTGCTCGAGGGAGCTGGTGGAGATAGCGGTCTAGCATGGCATGAGGCACTTGGCAAAAGAGGCATGGATGCTCTAAGGGAATGCCAGATAGCCAACGATGCTCCATCACCCACAGCTCCGCCACTGCATCTCACAGGAGATAATCGCACGGCCATTTATCTAGTGGACATGTCTGGCGACGGTCTTCAGGATATCGTGCGTATCACCAATAACCTGATAAGCTATTGGCCCAATTTGGGATACGGAAGCTTCGGCCATGAGATATCTATGAGACTGCCATGTCCTATAAGCGAGGATGACGCAAGCTTCAACTTCCTACGACTGCACCTGCTAGACGTCGATGGTAGCGGTACTACAGATATCATATACCTTCCACCAGAAGGAGGAGCCAACGTCTTTTTCAATCACAGTGGCAATGCCTTCAGTGCGCCATTCTCTCTACCCCAGTTCCCAAGCATCAGCCGACTCACCTCAGTGTTTGCCCTGGACTTGCTGGGAAAAGGTACCAGCTGTCTCTGCTGGGTTGGTCCGCTGGCTGGCAGCGGTATTGATGAATTTGTCATCAACTACCTCGACCTTGCAGCTGGAGGTAAACCTCATCTGCTGTGCCATCTCGACGATGGAAAGGGCTCTGAGACGCGAATTAACTATCGTCCATCCACGGCTTTCTACCTGAGCGATAAAGCCGGAGGCCAGCCCTGGAGAACCCGTCTGCCGTTTCCTGTACACGTTGTGCGCAAGGCAGTCAGACAAGACCATGTGTCACAGACTAAGCTGACAACAACCTACGCCTATCGCGATGGCTTTTTTGATCCCCATGATAGAGAGTTTCGCGGCTTTGGAACGGTGAAAATTTGGGAGCACGAGCAAATGCGACTCGCACCGTCTGTGTCATCCTCGTACAAAACGTATAAGCTGCCTGTTAGACATACAAAGACCTGGTTCCACACGGGTGCTACGGAGGCATCTTGGCTCCCAACAGGTACTTTCGAACCCCATCGTATGCAGACTGTTCTACCAGACAACGCTGGCCCATCTGCCTCTGCTCATGTAAGACGGGAGGCATTCCGAGCCCTCAAAGGATTGCAGATGCGTTCTGAAGTGTATCAGAAAGGAAGGTCGAGCTCCAGTGACACACCTATCTCAATTTCCGAGACGGCATTCGACATCCAGCTTCTCCAGATGCCTGTTGCCAGTCGCATAAATGAAAGGGCCAAGTTCGAGCGCGAAAAAGCTGGAATCTCCCGCGTGCTTCCGCGCGAGCAGCTGACAGAGATCCGTGAGCGGCAGAAAGGAGAAGATGCTCGTTTGCAGCACCAAATGATACTTGAACGAAACGACTACGGCTCTGTCCGACGAAAGCTGACCGTGTCGTATGGCTGTACAGCGGGATCTCAAGTACCATTTACATCCATGGTTGAGGCTTTGGAGAATGGGAAACAGGATGCAGCGTCTGCTCTCGAACAGACTCTGCAGCGGCAACAGACTTCACACGCGGCCATGTCCGTCACAGCATTCACCGACTGCGTGCGTACCAGAGATGACTTTTACACGCCTCGGGTAGCTCCCACTGTTGAGACACAATATGAGAGATTTCAAAGCAATGACGCCCTGTTGGACATCGCAAAACTACGGAGGGAACCAGACATAGCAGCGGCTTTGGGTGTGGCGGGGGTTCCAGGAAGAGAGTCAAGAGTCTATTACCGCTCGGCAGACTTGGAAGGACCGTTGCCACTTGGACAAATCGATCGAGATCGAGTGCCAATTGTGGTTGATCAAACACTGGAACGAGCCTTTGAAGCACATGACAAGCTGGTGTTGCATAAATCAATCACCACTGGGATATCGGAAACTGAGTTGACGAATATCTTGACCGAGGCTGGTTTCGTTCAACTACCCAAAGACAATCGATGGTGGAAGCCTTCGAGTCGAAAGTCATTTTCTGCGCCCTGCAATGCTGCTGGCTCTGGCTCTGGCTCCGAGCTTGTGAGTGCCCGCAAAAGTTTCTTCACACCCACCATGGAAGCCGATGTTTTCCAGAACACCACCAGTGTGAAAGATGGACAGCTACATGTTGCTCCCCGAGGTCTATACCAACGCTGCGGGTCACCAGACTGAAGCAGAAAATGACTACCGCACCTTGACGGCCCGTGTCATGACGGATTGTAACATGAATCGCACTGCAGCTGAAGGAGATGCCCTTGGTAACACGCACGCTGTATCGCGCATGGGCAAAGAAGAAGAGAAATTGGGCGATGACCATGCCGTGGGGAATCTAGTCTCACAAGAGCTCGTAGACGACTTCCTCATTGATCCAGCCGAGGACAAGGCAATTGGTATGTTGGGTGGCCGAGGGTCTTTGTCACTGTACTCGCATCGACTCAATGGAGACACTCCACCTTATCGGATCGATATTACTCGCGATACTCACGCCAATCCAGATGGAGACGATGAGAGGCCGTTCAAGCCCAACTTCCCAGTCAAAGTAACTTTCTTCGACCCGCAAGGCCAGACGGTCCAAGAGTCGCACCTTGCGTCATGGGACAAACAACGTTGGGATATTACTGGCTGTACTTCGTTTGATGCTAAGGGCCACGCAATACAAACACACCATGCTTTTACCAGCTCGTCTCCGGCCTTTGTGCCAGTTTCAAAGAGAAACAGCCCTGCTACGGTGCAGTTTGTAGATGCTACCGGTCGCCAAGTTGGGCAGCTCGACCCGGACCATACATGGAGCAAAGTGCACTTCGCGCCTTGGGAACAACGGGTGTTTGGCAAAGGTGCTACTTTGGGCATTCAAGATCCAGCGGCTAACCCCGATGTTGGAGTCTACATGTCTGCGCTTGGAGGAGGTGCATACTCCCCTTTATGGCATGAGATGCATCGAAGTGCAGGTGGGATTCTACAAGCTACTGGAAAGAAGGCCATGGATGCCTACGCGAATCATGCGATGGTGCTCCTGTATGATGGTCGCGGCAATGGGCTGTCTAAGATTCGAGGTGTGCGTCAAGATAGGAGAACACAACCAATTGCCGTTCACTATGAATATGACGCTTTGGGCCATCTTGCACGTGAAGTAGATGCTCTTGGCCGTACGGTGCAGACTACCCAATACAATCGCCTTGGACAACAAATGATCAAGAATAGTATGGACAAGTGCGAGGAGATATCTCTTAGTGACATTAATGGCCAACCAGTCTATCTTTGGGACCTGGGTCCGGGCTCACGACGTCGAATGGTTTATAACAATCTGCGCCAGCGAACAGAGACCTGGGTTCGCGCGAGCTCACACGAACGCGAAGTTCTTTGGACTCGAACGTTGTATAACAGTACCAACACAAGTGAGTTCAAGTCCATCAATATGCTGGGGCAAGTCATGAGGATCGAAGACCAGGCCGGAACACACAAGTTTGACAAGTATGACTTCAAAGGCACAGCCATTGCGGAAACTCGAGTGTTTTCTGAGGAATACAAGACTGGACTAGACTGGTCGGCTGTCCCTGGTCCCAAGATGCAAAACCACATGACCTACCAGTCTAGCCTTCGACTCGATGCAGCCGACAGGCCAATCTTCGAAGAAAATGCTCATGGCCGCCAAACACGACTGTGCTACGACGTGCGCGGTAATGTCGTTCACCTGCAATCTAAGACACATCTGCAAGACAGTTGGACAGTACATCTCCAAGATTCAACCTTCACCGCAGATCTACTACCCGTGAATGTCACTCGCGGTAATGGCACCAAGACCCAGCATGAGTACGACCAAGACACCAGACTTCTGACCAAGAGAAGAACCAGGCGCTCTGATAGCAGCCTGGTTGAAGACATTACCCATATATACGATTGTATGGGCCGCACTTCGCGAACTTCGGACGCAGCACAAGAGACAGTCTTCTACCGCAACCAGCGAATAGAACCTGTTAACGAGTACTGGTACGATTTCCATGATCGGCTGGTCAAGGCTACAGGAAGAGAGGTGGTTTCGCTGGGACAGAAACAGCAACAAGGTCCCTTTTTCAGACAGCACATAAACGGCAATGCCAAGCAATTGACATGCTATACGGAGACATACAGATACGATGACGCCGGCAGCAGGTTATGAGTCTCGGCGAGATAACTCAGCCTCTTTGCTATGACCGCTTCCATGATCTTTCCTGTAGTGTTTAATAGAGCGATCGGCCTGTAGGCCTTTGGTACGGTATAATTGTCTTTCCCTGGCTTCCTGAGGACTACCGTTGTCGATTGTCGAAAGTGTTCCGGATAGTAGCCAAGGGTGAGGGACTGATTGAAGATCTTGGTGAGATGGTGCTTGATCCAGGGAGAGGCGATTTGGAGTGCTTTATTCGTGATGCCGTCCGGTCCTGGAGCCTTGAGCGGGGCTGCCTCCTCAATGGCCTCCTCAATGGCCTCCTCTATTTCCCTCGTTGTTATCGGTGGCATGGCTGTGGGAGCAGGGTAGTTGGCATTCTCTATGTCTTCGATATCAGTGTCAGGTGGCACCGGAAAGAAGGTCTTTCTGAGAAGCTCTGCTTTTTCGCTAGGGGTTATTGCTTGCTGCTTTGTAGCTGGGTCGACGAGCGCGGGTGTCACGTTCGGTGTTTGACTGTGTCTGTTTCGGGCCCATTTTGCTAACCGCCGGAGGGTTGCCGGGGATTGGGCAGCTTCTTCTACCTTCTCCCGATGATTCTGTCTGAGTGCTCTCTTGATAACTTTACCTTTGTCATTTCGCGCCGCACGGTATGCTTCCCATGTCCCTTCGGTACGATACAGGCTGTGTCGCCGACGGAGTCGTTTTGATTCTGCCAAGGCTGCAGCGCATTCTTCGTTCCACCCTGGCTTCGATCTCGGTGACGGAGCCGTCTTCGGTACTGCTTCATCGACAGCTGCCGTTATGGCTGCCATTACTTCTTCCACATGTCTGTCCAAAGCTGTCTTTGTTCTTGATCTTCGTTGCGGCGGAAGCTCCCGTTGCAGCACGCGAGTGAATGTCTTTTCGTCTAACGCTTTCCAATTTCGCCGGGGCTTAGCTATCATTTTGATAGTGTTTAGGTCTAATGAGGTGGTGATAGGTAGGTGGTCAGAGTCATGGTCCATGTCTGTTTCGATTTCGCACTGAATCAGTCTGTCCATAAGGCCAGCCGTCGTGAGGCAAAGGTCTATGGTCGTTCTTCCGTCACGCTCTTCATACGTGATAGTGCCTGGAGCAAGGTTGCTCGTGAGACAGTAGTCTTCCATGATTGTGGTGAGCTCAGCGGCATCAGGGTCTGCTCGCTGGACCCGATCACCTCCCCATAGCTCGTGGTGGAGGTTGAAGTCGCCAACAATGATTTTTTCATGATGGACGATCGTTCTATGGCCAGCTCCAGGAGTGGAAGCGTGCTTCCTCTCTCGGTTGCAGTTTTTGTTGGGTTATAGACGTTGTGTATCACAATCTGTTGCTCTTCTTCTGTTCCGAGTACTAGGTTCAGCGAGCAGAGATCTCTGCTTGCCTCTCTAAAGTGCCACCTGGAGTGATCGAGCCTCTTATTGATAAAAAAGCAGACCCTAGCTGGGAAGTTTCGATCCTTGTATGGGTAGCATAGGTGAAACTGGTCTTTGGCTGGATGGTGAGTTGTCGTGTCAAATGGGTTCTTCCATGGCTCCTTGATGGCGAGAATGTCGTATCGCCCTATATCGGGATCTCGCAAGAGCGTGGCCATGACTGTGTCCTTTGATTTTCTAACGTTGTACTGTAGTATTGTAAGAGTGTTTCCTATTAACATTCTTGATCGTCAACCTCCATTTGCTGGCTATGCTGTGTGATCTGTCTGTTGGCGTCCAGTGTTTCCAATACTCTCCTGGAAGGAGCTAATGTTCGTCTAGGTCGCTGGCTCCCTATGTTCACGACGATCTCGTTTCTGGGATCATCGGGTGTTATCTGGTTGTTGCTGCAATTCGCTCTCTTCTGTTGCTTCTTCGTCGGCGATCTACTCCGGGATGAGTTGGCGTCCCGTGGCCGGCCTGGTTCCAAGGTGGCTCGTCCTGTCCTGGCGATCGGGTTTGATTCATTTTGCCGATCCCTTGTTCTAATTCCGGTCGTGGTCCTGGCGACAAAGCTTTCTAGTTCTAAGTGGTACCTGGTACCTGGGTCTCGATTTAGAGGCTGCTTTGGCATTGTTCGCCTCCTGTTTCCTGGTAGGGCATTGGTTGTTCCAGGCTTCGTGCGGGCCGTTGCAGGCCGCGCATTTTCGCGGGGCGTCCCTGTCGCTCTTGGTTGGGCAATCCCGGGTGGCGTGATCTTGCGCGCAGTAGCCGCATGTTATTGTTGCTTTGCACTGGGTTCCTATGTGGCCGTATTTGTGACACTGGAAGCATTGTCTCACACGGCACTGTCTGTCATAGAGCTCGCATTGGAACACCTCGCCTTGCCATATGAGGCCCTCATCGATGACTTTATTTGCGTCTTCTGGTCTCGTGAACTCAACCACGACCGAAGATGCTGATTTGGTAGACGAAGATCTCGTCAGCCAGCCTATGTACTTGATCTCTGCATTTGGTATAAAGGGCTTGTTATCCTGAAATATCCCATCTCTGATGAGTTCAAAATTGTCCATGTTCATCGAACTAGTGCGTACGCCATGCACCAAGACACCGTACGTCGGAATGCGTACTGTGGCACCGTTTCCGATCCTTTGTTCCCAGTCTTCCGCAAACTGTCTAAACGCCACCATGTCCGCTGTAGTGGCCGTCTTGACGCTCAGGTCACCGCTCTTAAGCTGATTGGAGGATACTACCTTGATGTTCTCTATGTGTTCGTTGCTGCTTTGCTCAATTGCGAGGTCTACATGTGACTTCAGGCTTCGTGGGCTCATCATTCTGATGTTGGCTATAGTGACAGGGTCTCTGATGTTGATGATAATCTCACGCAGGGTCTGAACAGGTGACGCTTTCTGGTTCTGTGGGTTATGCATGCTTGCCGCTAGCCCTCCCCTCGCCAGCACGTTGGCGTAGGTAGGCATGGCGTTGGCTTGGTTCTGCTGGCTTACGAGCTTCATGTCTCTGATCATTTTCATCGTTGCTTTACCGATCTCTGTGCTCTCCTTTGCAGCCGCTTTTGCATCTGTCGTAATCTCCGAACTGCAAGAACGTCGTCGACACCTGGATCGGTGTCTATGATAATACGGGTCTTCGGAGCCATCTTGTTAGGATTTACGAGGGGTTGTTCGATCTTGTGAAAAATTTTAAAGTGATGACTTTTAAAAAATATAGTATGCAAGTGTGACAGAACCCGCAGTTACCTTGACAAATAGTACGGATGGCACCGGCCGATCTTAGTCCCAGCCTTAGGCACTAATGACTTCCGCCGACCGCCGGAATCCGCCTCAATAAGGGAACTTCACTTTAAAGGTTCAGATTCTTTTAATCCGAGGTTTCCACCAATCAAGATCGATTCCGCGCCCTGACCATCACTTTAAGCTATTTTTGTAATTGTCATTTGTAATCTTAAAATTCTGGTATTTCATTGGTCATTCTTGCCATTCAGTGATAATTATCCGTATTTCCGAGAGGAAAAAAGTCTTTTCGTCCTATATCCGTATTTCCGACCAACTGAAATCTTCCATTAGCTTGGGAGTGGGGCCGATTGAGCGTTGGCAGTTTTGGAAACTGACATTATTCTGTCCATGACTTTTACTCTGTATTGTCCACGCCTTTTCTCTTTCAACCTAGAATACACCAGAGCAGAACCATGAACCACGATCAGTCTAAACGGCCAGTTATCTGCGTGTTGTAAGTTAAACCAGTCTTGCTTGTAATAGATCGCTAATAATGGATAGCTGTGGGGCAGCAGGAGGCCGAAGACCGGTGCATCTAGAAGCAGCACGCTCTTTAGCCGTTCAATTGCACAAGAAAAATGCCTTGCTTGTGTATGGAGGAGGCACCGTTGGCATGATGGGAACCCTCGCGCAAACCCTTGTCTCACTTGCCGGGCCTGACTCTGTTCACGGTGTGATCCCCAGGGCTCTCATACGAGTTGAGGAGGGTTACAAGGACAATGGCGAAACCTTAACAGGATCTATAATTGAAAGCGGCAAGTGTGAACGCATCGTCAAAGATAACCAGACAACAACATCCGAGTTTGGTCTTGTGACTGTCGTTCCAGATATGCATACACGCAAACAACTCATGGCTAAGATGGTGTTTGAGGGCGGAGTGGGATCAGGCTTCATTGCGCTGGCTGGTGGGTTTGGCACCATGGAGGAGGTGATGGAGATGACCACGTGGAATCAACTCGGCATTCATCGAGTAGGTGTTCTTTTGCTGAACATCAATGGATATTGGAACGCAATCGTTGAGTGGGTAAAGACCGCAGTGGAGGAAGGTTTTCTTTCGCCAGAAAATGCAGGAATTCTTATTGAGGCAAGCGATGTTACCGAAGCCTTGGAAATGCTGAGAGACTACCAGGTCAGTAGAGATAGGCTGGAGCTTTCCTGGGGAAACGAGTAGAAAAGTGGAAACCTGTACTTATTCCATGAATCATTGAACATAGGACGGATCTCTACTTCTAACCAGTGATCTTGTTGGATTGGACTGGACTGGATTTCGAGGTCGGATCCAGTCCAGTCCAATGCACAGGGCTGGGGGCTCCAGGAGCGCCAATGCACGCCAATGCAAATCCAATTCTCCAAATGGATTAGGAGTATTCCCTATTTTGCGAAAAGAGTCGCCGCGAGATTTACTGCGGAATCGATTCTTATTCAATGCTATTGCGGTACCTATGTATTTGGCATCAATTACACTGGTTACCGCAAGCTATCCTGAGTGGTATTGTCCTTATCCAGAAAACCCTCTTGCTTAACGGCCTGAAGGTCCCCATTGCCTATTCTAATTTCAGATCCCTCCCCGCCGTACCGAGCTCCCTGCAGATCAGACTCCCCTTCTGGTCTCCCGATTTTAATATCCTCAAAAGTATTTGTGCAGGTAGGCCAAACCAGGATCGGAGGCACTCACTGGCTTCAATGATATCTATCTTAAGCCTCGACCGCCGGTCGGAAAGCAGTATCTTAGCGCTGCTAAATAGCCGCTCGCAATCGTCTGACATTGATGGGACAGCCAGAACATCCAGAGCCATACGGGCTAGATCCGGCTGCGTATAGTAGCGATCGTTCCAGTAACGGATAGCGTCAAAGGTTTCATCCTCACCAAGCCGGATAACATCTGTTTCAAGGAACTAATCGAGCAAGTTGACGGCTAGAGGGTCGGTTCTACTAGGTTTATAGTGGGTCGATAAAATCAACTCTAGTACAGTTGATTTAGTCATTGGTTACTAGGGCTGCCGTCAGATCAGATTAACAATTAGATATATCAATCAATTTAAATACAATGTCTGTACATCTAATATATCTGAATGGAGAGAAGCTACCCTAGATAACCCGGATTATTTTTATGTTCTGGCTCCGGAAAGCGTGACTCTCCCACGATGACAGGGGTCAGCTGAGCTGATTGGTCCTAGACCCTTGCCTTGCCGGGGTCTTAGGTAGAGGCGAATATGAAGGTAGATCGCCCCTTTTTTCTACCTCTCGCTCTGATACGATGTAGATTTAGTCAGTTGAACAAAGCAAGCCTTGGGTCGTCAGGAATGCATCTCGGCTCCTCAGTTTCACGCCATCTACATGTTCTGCTAACTATGATCTATAATGTCCGAAATCGCTTTGAAAGGCAGCATTGTCAGCAGCCTGCCGCCATCGCCACCACCTACGTTTCCTCGTCTCGGGTCCCGACCTAAGAGCATCGCCAAGCAGTATGCTGCAGCTTTGGATCTGGCCTCGACTACCGATTCTTCCGTTGACGGCCTTCACAAGATTACCTGGGGCCAAAGACGATTCGTTATTGCAAGCCTCTTAGATAGGAGGAAGAGCAGAGGCCGGCGAAGCTGGATAGGAAACTATGGCTGGTTCCTCGCGGAATTGAAGAGAGACAATATATCTAGCGGAGATATTTGGTGCTGCCGACTCTGCGATGACAAGGGCGCGCCACGATCTTTAATGCTCAGTCGACATCCTCGGCACTAGCTCATCTTTACAAGTTGTCGGAATTTCTCATCTCCAGGCTATCACTGACGGTTTCAGAACTCATAGGATCACCGAGACGTTTGAACCGGGTTCATTCGACGATTTGTCAGTTCTTGATCTTCAAAGAAGCGCATCCAAGAAACGGCCAGCCTCTTCTTCCCTAGTTCATCCCCGAGCGAAGATAGCACGGATCAGAGAACTCTCAGTTGGCTATATTATTGATTCCAATCTTTCCTTCTCTACCTTCGAGAGTACCTATCTACAAGAGCTGTTTCGTCAGTTAGATTCTGATCTTTATGCTCAGATACCCTGGGGTCGAACTTCAGCCAAGAAAGAATTAGAGGATATACTCTCTTTGAAGAAAGCTGCCGTCAGGGAGGAGCTTGATGAAGCCGACACACAGATACACATCAGCTTTGACCTGTGGACGTCTCCAAATAGACTAGCTTTCATTTCGATATTTGGCCACTTCATTGATCGGAGTAACTCACACCAAAGCCGGCTACTTGCTTTCAGGAGGCAGATTGGATCTCACGCTGGCGAGAATATCGCCTACATTGACAATATTTCTTTAAGAAATATTGTACGTGATTGGGGGATTGAGCGCAAGATTGCGGTCTCGATCTGTGACAATGCAGCTAGCAATGATGTTTGCTTGCGAAGCTTCTACACGAACCTCGATGCCTCGATAACTCGAGCGGATACGGAGGCACGACGGATGCGATGTTTCGGGCATATTTTAAACCTCGTCGCCCAAGCTTTCCTCTATGGAGATGATGCAGCTTCTTTTGAGCTTCAGTCCAAGGCTTATGGCATGTTGGAGCGAGTCAAAGAAGACCTCGAACATTGGCGAGCCAAGGGCCCGGTTGGGAGGCTTCATAATATTGTGAAATTCATCCGAGCCTCTCCGCAGCGTACCGAAGCATTCAAAGCGCATGCCAGTGAACTGGAGGAAGCAGATATCTTTAAGCTTGTGGAAGAGTCAACAGCTGAGCTGGAAGTGATACAGAACAACGCTACGAGGTGGAACTCGACCTACCTGATGATTGAGCGCGCTTTGATCAAGCAGTCTGAGCTCAATAGCTTCATCCAAGATTTAGGGCTAGAAGCAGACGCCTTAAAAAGGGTTCCCGCGGCCAATATCCTGACCTCCGATGACTGGAAGGTTCTTAGGGAAGTTAGTTATATCCTAGAGCCGATCTATAATATAACAATAAGAATACAAGGATGGGGTATAAGTGGAGGCCATGGCCGGCTCTAGGAGGTTATAATAGGGATGGAGTATATTCTGGAACATTTAGAAGACTGGAGGCTTCTCTATGAGGATAAAATTGCGAATCCTGCTACGGAGGAAAGACATAGAGCTCATAGGGAGGAGCTTGAATCGGTTACGGATACAAAGTCAATGTCTACACGGCCATCTGTAATAGGGCAAACTCGAGGGCGACCCTTGCGCCAGTCACGGCTACCATCGCGACTCTAAGGGTTTGAGATCACGCCGTTACATCGCCGTCGCGAAACGGTTCTTTCGGCTTATCCATCCGCCAGCCCATTGTTTAACGAAGGTGCTCTTCCTATACATTCTCGAGGAGACTACCTGCAGGACGATGCTCGCTCCGTAAGTAACATTGCCAGTATGGAGGGTCAAGAGCGTGCTAGTATCAGGGCAAGCATAAACGCGGCTTGGATTAAGCTGAACGAATATTATACTCTTCTGGGACGGTCGCCTCTATTTGCGGCCTCTGTTATTCTGAATCCGGACCTTGGCCTCCGGTAGTTAGAGACTGATTAGACTTCTCCAGAGTAGCTATAATGGCTTCGGAATACAAAGGATAGCATCAAAGCCTACTTTAAGCGTTGGTACTCGAAAAACGATAATAATGCTTCTGAGAGTATTTTGGCCACCTCCTCGTTAAGGCCCTGACCTGAGCAAAGTAGGTTTAAGCAGTGGGTGAAAAGTCGGCAGCCTAAGCTCTCGGCAACAGGCAGTGAGCTTGAACGATACTATAGGCTCGAGCCGGAACAGGTAGAAGACCCTATTCTTTAGTGGATTGATCACAGCAATGCTTTTTCGCGTTTAAGTAGATTTGCATTAGATATCCTTATAATCCCGGCTATATTAACCGATTATAAGAGTATCTAGTTTTACGAAGCTTACAGTTAGCTCACAGCGACACTCTTTACTTGGATTAAGTATTGAGTTAATCTAACTACTAAAGAACTGGATAAGGGGAGGGTATGTTACTCTAGGGGGCCTATGCTTAAGCAACAAGGCAGTCAGATCCCACAGCCAGAATCGTAAGACTAGGAATAGCTCCACGTGACCTGTTTTATATTAGATATCTATCAATCAATTAATCAGATCAGATGCAGAGGGTAAAGTATCAGTTCAGTTCAGATTTATGTCCCTATCTGATTTAATTAATCTAACAGTAGCCCTATAAGAAGCTACCTACTTATCTAAAGACTAATAAATTCACCAAAGGCTTCTAGACTATTATTAATGCGTATAGTCTAGCCACCTATCAGGAGGTTAACCTAGCAATGCCTATCATTATTACCTTTCCTTTCCTCTTTACTATAATGTTTAGCGACTTTGGATACGCTGTTATTATGCTCTCTGCTGCGTTAGTTATAATCTATTAAGAGAAGTATCTAAAGAAAGTTTTATTTAAACTATTCGCTATGATCTTCTATGGCCGATATATTGCGTTATTTATAGCCATCTTCTCTTTATTTACTAGCCTTATCTACAATAACATCTTTTCTAAGCCTATGACTATATTTAACAGTACTTGGACATTTAATAAGCCAGGGGGCAGGCAAGAAGAAATACCTGTTTCCAGAACATTAGATAAAGACGGCTACTGCTATCTATTCGGTTTAGATTAGGCATAGCATAGAACAGAGAATGATCTTCTCTTTAGCAATAGTAATAAGATAAAGATAAGCATTATCTATAGCTAGGCTTATATAACCTACTCGCTTTACTTCTCCTCTATTAATGCGAGATATCTTAAGAAGTCTATTAATATCTAGGGTAACTTCCTTCCTGAAATGATTTTTTTCTAGGCTATCTTTAGTTACCTTGTCTTTTATATTATCTATAAGTAGTCAGTGGGCTAGTTTGACACTAGTGCGCGGCCACCTAGCATTCTGAATATATTAATTTATATATTCTTATAGCCTAGAACCCTTAATAAGCGCTTATATGCTAGCTAAAAATATATTCAGGTCATTCTGCTCTTAATAGCTTTTACCCAGGTCCCTATTTTACTCTTCCTAAAGCCCTTCTTTCTCTATTAGGATTATAACTATACCTGTGCTACCGGGTACTGTAAGATTAGCGAAACCTCCTATATTAGCGCCCTAGATAGCGATAATAAGAGCAAGGGTATTGTAATAATTACCTAGAATATTAGTAAAGATTATAAGGAGTTTGATTTTAGTGAAGTTATAATTCACTAACTTATCTATACTATTAGTAAGCTATGGCTTTATCTATAATCGAGGGGGCATTGAATCCTAATCTATACCTATAGAGTTTTACTTAAACTGCATTTCCTACACTGCTTCCTACCTATGTCTTTAGGTTTTATCGCTAGCTTATTAATAACTGAGTGTAGTACTTTAGAATATGACTCTTGGCCTTGCTCTGAAGACAGGAGGCGTTATTAGTGTTATTATAATTGTTATCTATTTCTATATCTAGTTCCTCCTTAGTAAGCTTAGTATTAAATTTCCCTGTAATAAGATCGATACTGATAAACTTTATAGCGATTGCCATTTTAGTGTACATGGAGGGTACGAGTGCTATGTTGCACTCGCTTAGATTGGCGTGGTTTAAGTCCTTCTTAAAGTTCATAGAGTTTAGAGGTTGGCCGTTTGGACCATTCTCGTTCAACACTATGTTAGAGGAGTCGGAGGAGTTGAAGGACTATGTGGGATGATGTAACATATTTAGGAGGGATAATACTTCCCTGATTTCTTCCCTGATTTCTTTTCTGCAGTCTTAGCCATATTTGTACAATAACTAACACAAAATGCACCCTAGGAGCTAACTTAATTGTGCCACTTGCCCTAATATTCCGCTTGATAATTCTGTCTTATGTGTTGAGGGTCTAGAACTGCGGTCCTACCTGAGCATATGACTGAACGTTAAAGGGTTTCCTCCAAGAAGTCGTCTAGGAAGGACAATGCGTTAGTGTCCCTTAAGTGTTAGAGAAATTAGGAATCCCCCTTGTCTTCAGGATTCAGACTATTAGTTTAAAAGTCCTAGATTTAAAGTTCAAAGTCCTAGATAAAATTAACTAGAGATATAAAAACCTAAGAAGAAGTCTTATCTAAGCAATGAACAATCAAGTTTTATAAAATAGATTTTCACCCAGCACTACTGCGCAATATAAACAACATTTAACTCTATAAGCCAAAAAAAACTTCACGTTCTAGACATAAATGGGCTTAGGGTCCGGGCTTGGCATAATGTTCTTGGCTTGCCTATAAGGCCTACGAATCCCTAAAATAGACCTTCCCTGTTACCGGTATATTTCCACCTAGTAGGACTGACTTTAACCTGACTGAGATAATTCTAAAGCTTGCGTGGCTTATTAGGCAGCCTGTTAATTTATGCTAGGGCCGACGGACTAAGTGGTTATCTTGGGCACTTTGTAAGGACCTGGTTTGTGCTAAAGGCTAGTCTATAGGTCAATACAGAGCCTATTGATGGATTATTAAAGTTCTATATATATTCTGAGAGATAGAAGGTATATATATATATATACTTATATTCCCTGCTATCTTTATAAAGTGCCTAGGCTAATTTGCCCTTGAAATTGAGAATTGAGAATTTAAGGATCAGGAAAGCAGATCAGAGTAGGCTACCGTTTAAGCAGCTAAATATATATATGCCTTTATTGGGTATTATTCTGTGTGTTTTATATAATGCCGCTCATAGCAATAAACCTCTATGTCTTACTAGAGTCCAGGCTACTTAAAATAGCCATTTTAGTAAGAGGATCTTTAAAATTATTCCATTTATTTACCTAGGAAGCTCTAGGTAAAAGTGCGGATAATAGCCTGTAATTTAGCCTTAAGGCCTTTACTGATCTTTCTTCCTATATCTAAAGCATTTATTAGCTCTAACTTATTAATCTTAAGGTGCGCTAAGAACTTGGCTTCCTATTGCTCGATTCTGTAGACAGGGACGTTATCGATATACCTGTTAATACCAGCGAATATAACAGGAACTAGCTGGTTGACAGCTATAGGAGAGTACTGCTTCTGCTTTAGGAGTTCAGTCAACTGTTGAGCCTATGATTAGTTTTATGAAAAATAGCTTTTAATTGCTTATACGTTCCCCTCTGCGGAAAGTTTTATTTACAGAGGTATCTAAGCTGGAATTAAACCGGATAAAGGAAGCCACTGAATAATACTGGGTTAAGGAAAGTTTCAAGGGGCCTGCGACTTGTTTTATAACCTTAAGCTGTACACAAGAACCAATACGTGACACAGATAGAGTGATATTAACAGTAGATCCGATGCCATTATATAACTTTTTAATAACTAAAAAGATCAGGCTATTAGTAATAGAAATAATATTAGTAGGAATATAAGTAGATATGTCTCTACCTTAGGTTTTAATAATAGGAAAGGCAGTCATTGAGCCACCACTATGCTTATCACTTATCTTAATTGCACGCTTAAGAAGTCGAGCGTGCAGATAGAAGATATTACTAGGGTAAGTGGTATGTCCCGGGGGATGACGAAGAACTGTTATTTGACGATAGGCAGTAGCGTGCTTGGAGAGATTATTATAGATAACTAGAGAGTGTTTTCCGTTATCCTGGAACTACTTGCTGATTGAAGTGGCGGTGAAGGGGGCGAGGTACTGGAGAGGCGTAGCCTTGGAGGCAGTCGCAGCCACCACGATAGTGTACTTTATGGCGTCATTTTCCTCTAGCCTCTTAATAAGTTGCGTAACTGTAGATCGCTTTTGCCTAATGGCGACATAGATGCAGTATAGTATCTTAGTCTTATTAGATTTATTGTTCTACTGTTTCTAATTAAGGATAGTATTAATAGTAATAACTGTCTTCCCGGTTTAATAATTGCTGATAATCGCCTTACATTGGCCATATCTAATGGGAACTAAGGTATTAATAGACTTGAGACCGGTTAGGATCGGTCGGTTTAGGGGATAACGGGTTAGGATGCTAGGTAGCTTCACTTAGGCTTGGCGCTTTTCCTTGGTGTAGATAGGACCCTTACTATCAATAGGATTCCCGAGGGCATCAATTATATAACTAAGTAACTCTAGGCCTACAGGGACGTTTACCTAAGAAAAGTTAGTACCTAATTATAATCTTAAGAGGGCCTAATTACTTACAAGTTCTCTAGTACTGTTAATAGTCTTACCTTGCCTAACAAAACGGTCAGAACTGAAGTTCATATATATTCCTTTAAAGCTAGAGGAAAATCTTTTTAATATTAGCTCCATAGCCTCCTTCTAAGTAAATAATAAATATACTTAATAAGCTCCTTTACTTAGGCATTAGTTATACTATATATATAGGCAATACCGTTCCTATATACGTATTAGGTTAGGATATATAGTATAATTAACCTACCTATTATGATTTTATAGCTATTGCTACTAGGAACTTAGTAGTTACAGCTAGTCCTTAGTGTTATATATACCTATCGTTAATGTACCTAATAGAGAGAATATAGCTAGACTTAGAGAGGTTATTCTCTTTAATGCCGCGAGTTCGCTGTTTAAGTAAGGGTAAAAATGCTATAGTAATAGCCCTTATACTAGAAATATAGAGTTAAGCTAGTATTAAGGAGGAGTTAGTAGCTACTAGCTGTGTATTCTAAGCCTAAGTTTAAAGGTAAGTTAATAGGATATAGAAAATATTATTTAGGGTAAATATAAGGAGGTATAGTTAGAAAGATAAATAAGCTGCTTCCTGTATATATAATATCTAAAAAGTTAGAATTAATAGAGTTAGGTAAGGTTAATTTAGGGTATACTTATAATCGTGTTCCTGGTTATAGTAGAGGGAGCAGTATAAATGAACTGCTAAAGACTACTTTAAAGTATACTGAAAGGAGGTAGAAGAGACTTTATAGTAAGTAAGAATTGATTCTAGTTATATGTAATTAAAAAGGGGATTATAGTGTAGAATATGTTTTAGGAGATGACCTAGGGCGGAAAGGGATACCTATTATAATGTATATTGAAGTCAGGGTGATATTACGATTGCGAGACAGTTTATAGTAGTCTGCATTACTTATTATATACTAAAACTCTATATATCTTAGCTATTATAAGCCTTTACCTATACCTAGTCCTACATAGCCTATGCAATGATAAAAGTACCTGTAGGGAACCTTAAGCCTATCCTAAAACCATTATAACTAGAATTACATATATTTTATTTCTTTAAGCTAAATACCTTCTTAAGTACTAGCAGTTAATGCCTAATAGGTATAATAAGCGTGTACACTAAATAAGTATATAAATATTTCCACTTTATATATTAAATTTAAACTTTAAAAAATCTCTTAAAATCTAAGCTAGGCCTAAAGCTAATAAAAACCTGGAAATGTATTAATTAAGTAGAGATATATAAAATAGTTATTATTAAATGGATTACATGCGCCTTGATATCCTTAATTATATATATATTATCCGAACTCTATCCCCTGCCTTCCTTAGAGAGGGGTCTGCTTATTATACTTTCCTAAATAGGTCTAGGGTTGCTGATAGCTAACTATTAAGTTATATAATACCCTATATAGCTATCTTACTATTTAATAATTATATTAAGTTTTATATAAGTTAGTTAGTAAAAGCCAAGTTAAGTTAACTTAGAAGTTATAATTTAATTAATTAAATGTATATAATAAGGCATGTGACTAATTGACCTTTTATATAAGAATAGGAAGCTTATATCCTCTTAGATTGCCAGTAGCTGTAACCTAGAACTATATATCCCTAAGGAAAACCTTTATATAAGAAAAACCTAAGGGGATTAAAACGCTACTTTATAGATAAGATAATTGCCTTATTTTACAGTCTCTAGGTAATCTCTATACTATTTTAGCCTAAGATTACTATCTTTTCTTTCCTATTATCCTACCAATTTAGTAATATATAGTAGGAAGAAGCTAAGCGCTCCTCTTCTTCAGCCTTACCCCATTTAACCATGCGATCTGTGAACAGAGTCTATAGGCTTATTAAGAGAGCCTAAATGACGCTAATAGTTCTAACCCAGTTTTCCTCATATCAGATCTTATATATAGCTAGGAGAAGGATTATATTAAGAATTAGAATACCCTATCGATTAGATTAGTATTGCTTGGTTAATATTAGTATAGGATAAGAAGGGGGAAACCTACTGAAATAAAGATTATTAATATCCTGACTGATTTTGAAGGCACACTAAAGAACATAAGCATAAAGAGCAAATTTGCAAGTGCCAAACTGGCATAGGTATAGGCTAGCTATACACTACCTGGACACTGGAATTCCAGAGGTGTAGTATATGTAGATATTAGCAGTAGAACTTACTAGATAAAGGTTATAAGGGTGAAGATAATAGTGAGATACCTTAAGGCCTGAATGCTCTATAGATTATACGGCGAAACAGCTGGATCATCGGGTGTAAATAAGCTTTGAGTTAAGTTGATGTGATTTGGGAGTAGACATGTGTGCTTATCTGTTATAGATTGTTCCCCTTCTTTAGGTTCTGGTCTGACGCCATTTTAGCGGATGTCTTTGCTAGGATCTCTATTGCAGAAGACTGGCATTATAAACCTGTAAAGGATTACTGAACCTTGAATTAGCCGGGTTAATTTCTTTCTGAGGTTCGATGCTTTGTAAATTAATCGTTTATTCACACGGCCAGCCTTCATATAGAAACTTTATATAAAGCCACACTTTATTAAAGTTAGTATATATCTTAAATATAAATAAACACTACTACCTTACACTAAAATAAAATAAGACCAAAAAGTAAAATATGTTATTCTTAAGCTAATTCACTGTTATAGCTCACTAATCAGCGACACTAAAAGATATAGGAGTTATATATGGGAGTCCATTGGATATAATTCTTAGCATTTATTTTTGACAATTGATAGGCATGAATGAAGAATTGATACGGACATATGAGCCTTAGGGATACAGGAGTTTTATAGCCTCTGATTTACCTAGGCCCGTTAAAATCATCAGCGGCAGACAACCTAGTAGCATTAATTCTCGCATACCCTTAGCAGAAATCGCTTCGATCTTAGCTTCTAATCTTAGAAACGCTATTTCTAAAGGGTTTAAGTTAAAAACGATAACTAAAGTTAAAGATACTATATAACCTAGAAAATAAAATAGCAAACAGAGATAATAAGTTAACGTTAATAAGCAAAAATACAATATGCCTACCTAGCATTTAGCTTCCCTTATTATCTATAAATAAACATTAATAAAAGAATTATTAGGCTATGCCTAGAATAATAGATAGAGATCTTATTAGGTTGTATAGGAGGTTACTTAGTTATTTCTTTATAATAATACTATTAGATGCTTTTTAATAGCATAGTCTGTAGCTATTGCCTTACTTTTGCCCAGGATGGCTACAATATATTCTCTAGCCTCGCGCTTTTCTTATATATGCCTCGCTAGTATATAACTAACTTCTATAATAAATATATATCCTTCTCTATCTATTCCCTAGAAAAATAATTAATATGCTATAGAGGTGCAGTTCGCTGCATTATATTGTCTTAAGTATAGCTTTTTAGTCTATAGAGGCTGGGCACTAAGACAAGTAAAGTCCAGTAACTATTATATTAGATATATATAGAAGTTTAGCGATAGCGTTTTAGAGTAGTTATAGTAGCAGTTTAGTAGGCCAGCAGTTTAAATAAAATATCCTATCTATAGCATTTAGGCTACATCCTTACAGATCTACTTATATTTATAGAAGATAAATAAAGGTTATTTAAAAAAAGATTATCTTTTAGGGTTTTTACTGCACAGATCTAACCAGGATACAGTTTAAAATCAATTGTATTAAAATTAAGTATAAGGGAGCGGCAATACAGCTTACAGAATATATAGTGCTATATTATAACCTTATGCAATAGTATTATCAGATAGCAGGGGTAACTAATTATATTAAGGGAGTGCTAGATAATATATCTTTTAGAAGTAGCAGTGAAATTACTACCTATAATAATACTTGCCTTTAAAAAGAATTGGCCCTCTTAGTGTAAGGTAAATCAGTTTTTTTAAGCATTATATCCTAACCCTAATATAGTCCCCTGATTTCCAGCTTATAAGCTTACTGCATGTAAAACCCCTATAGCCTTTATTATAGGGGAAAAATGGTATAATAGTTGAATAGGAGCTGTAATAAACCCTATTAACTATAACTATACCTACTTATTCATTATATCAAGCTTAACTTTTATTGCAGGGTTAAAATAATACTTAGAGGTTTACTTTATCGCTTTATTATAATAAGCGTACTAAAAGTTAGATAAAGGCGGGTTATTAGTTACAGTCGCAGAGAAAGAGATAAGGATATTTAATACCTATACTTAGCTTAATAGTTTAAGATATAGTATAAGTTATAACCAGGGCTAGGATCTTATTTTATAATATATTATATTAGTTAATATCTATATAACCCTATTCTCATAGTGACACTATAATGACTCTTTCTGGCTTTAAACTATTACACTACTAGGGCCTAATAACCTAAATAATCTAGCCTAGTTATATAACATTAGGTTTTAGTAATAGATAGGTTTAGCGATAAGGACTGCTAACTAGGAACGCTAGATTTGTATAAAAATGTAGCATCTAAGTAAACTGCATTATACCTTTTATTATATAATAATACTATATTACTTAAAATTCTTTATTAAACTTACTACCTAGCTTCTTTATGTGACGGTTGGGGTTTC
>JAAOAT010000076.1:0-44254 GCA_013186855.1 Fusarium ramigenum | reverse complement strand
TGGCCTATCGATCCTTTAGTGATCTCCCAGTTCGCTTTTAGATGAGTCAGAGTCTGAAGCTTCCCCCGACTCATCTGTCTCCGGTTCGTAGCTTGCATTTGACTCAGGTTCCGTTTGATGCTCGCCTTCTACCATGTCTCTCTCTTGAGCACCGTCCTCAGACGTTGTTGTGTCTTGGGAAGAGTCATCGGCAATAAACTTTTGATCTTGTTTGGTCGCACGGCGTGTTGGTTTGATATGTCTTAACGAATTCTTGAAGCATGTAGCATTCATGGAAAATGCCATGCCAGAAGACTCCCCCCTTGAAACTATCCTTGCATAGTTCGACAGCGTTCATCCAAGGAGCGTCAATCTTCAGACACTGGTAAAAAGGGCCCAGACACCGTAGGCAGACTGCCTCAGCACGGCGGTTGCAACAAAAGTTGCGAGAAGAACCTGGGTTCTGTGTGGTGATTATAAGCTCTCAGCCCCGGGTTCCGTTTGCGGGTTGTTCGGGTTCGACATCTTGACCATGATTGAGGTCGGCGTTGTTGATGCAGTGTAGTTGGGCCGGGGAAGCTTGGTTGGTTTCTTGATGATTTCGTGTGTGAGGCGCGTGATGTGAGTCATCAGCTGTGGGGACTATCAGCTCAAAATGACACTCTTATCAGAGATCTTGATGATTCGTTGATCAGCGATATACATTTTGGCAAGGGCACCGAAGGCGATGGGCAAATTGTGGATGTGGTCTTGAGTCTCTTGGCTTGCCGCGTTTTCGCTGATAACAGTTCGCTTTGCTGTAGCTGGCATGTTGTTTGTGGAGTTGTGTTGTGGTGTGTGTGTGTAGAGATACCCTCTTGGTCTCTTCCCGTTGTAATGCCCTAGGGCTTGCAGTAAGATTTATTGGCTATCGTGAAAGCTTCTGGGTAAAAGCTTATGTCGGGAAGATATCGTGTTGTCATTCATCATCTGTGTTCGCAGCCTAAAGCTTAGCCTTGTAGGCCGCAGTCATCTCATAGATGATTTCGCAATTGTCGAGACGACTTTGAGTGATGGATGGATTAGGAAAGGCCGAAGTCGTGGGGCTTCGGATTCAGTCTGAAATGGGATGTTTTTGTAGATAGATCATCTCGCAGCCACAGATCATTTCCAAGGAGCTTCCTCAAGTCCACGGATGGAATCCCGTGATCGCCATGAATGTTCAGGCATTGCGATTTTGTTTGTTGGTGGTAAGGCCCCAAGCTAGAGGTTATGACATCGAATCTCAAGACTCGAGGCTCTAGAAGATTGAGGCTCAGCTTCGGTAAGACATGGTTGGTTTAGTCCACGGCGACGAGATCGGGAGCTGAGCCATGTGTTATGCAGTTGAGTTCTGCTGCTGGGATAATTTCTTCCCTTGACTTCAGGATGAGACGAGGAAACAACACCAGGGATGAGAAAGGTTTCGACAGAAGCCGATGGTGTTGTCAGAAACTGGATGACATGTTGGGATAAAAAGGATCTTCTCTGCCAAGGGCCACAACTTTTTAAGAGAAGAGAATGATTTTGGAAAGGGGTGGGCTCCAGGCGGTTATTTATAGGCAGAAGAGGAACGAGTTAACCCTTCATGAGTCACAATGAGAATGTTCTCGACGAAAGTTAGATGAAGTTTGAAGCTTAAAGTGTAAGCACCGAGCTTTATTCACTTACATGCATCCACTATTTTTCAGTTGAGGACCCAATGAAATTCATTCTGGTATTGCTTGAGCGATAAAGTAGAACATTCTTCCATAAACAAATCAGATGCAACAGCCATTTGAGAAGCTTGTAAGAAACAAGAGATACTTTATGTCATAAGAAATAATCATGTTCCTCTTATCTATCAGGTAAGTACTAAGTATTTAAAGTTCCATTTTATTGACTCTGGACTGTGTTTCTCTATAGTCGTCTATACAACTCGAAAGCATAAAAGGTTCTCTTTTGACTTCGACTTCACGCTCTCACTTGTACTTTCGAGAAGGTTCTTCTACAGCATCCCAGTTGAAGAGGTAATGCCATTTTATTCATGAAATAATCTTATGTCAACACCTTTCATTCCGTACTCTCATTATCATCCTCCCTCCTTTCAACATAACTAACAGATATTTCCGTCTCGATTAAAATCCTATCATCCGCATTGGAGTTCCCTCGTTTTCGTCTCTTCGTATTTGCATCCTTTCCCATGATATTCCGTTCACTATCTTTCGCCACGTATCCAGCACAATCTTGCTCAAAAGCATTCAAACGCACAATTTGATTCCCACTCTCCGCCCCATGTGTATCATTCCCTTTTGCAACCTCCACGAGTCGATTCAAAAGGTTAAACTCAAGCTTTAACTTTATACTGTAGACAATCGCTTTGTAAGCTGTCTGGAAGTCGTAAAAGTCTGCGAATTCGAGGACCAGAATAGGAATGTCGAGAAGGATTATGATAACGTTGACGAAGAGTAAATGCCTCCTCATTCGTCGAACGCCTTTTCGATATAAAAGCCCTTCTGTCCCAAAGAACGAGGAGCATGCTTTGATGTAAATCGCCGAGATGATAAGTTCTTGGAAGAAGAACACCGTGACTTGGATCTTTTCGTAGATCTGATAAGGATGAACCCATGGATTCTTGTCGCTGCTGTTGGCACCGTACATGAGAATAATAATCGGAATATGCAAAACAACAGCATTGGTAATAATCATAGCCAGCACAAGCTTTAGAATGAACTGGTTCCAGAAGATAAGGTGTAGTCGAGAGTATAAAACGAGCGATTGGCCCGTGACCATCAAAACCCAACCAACAGAAATAAGCGTGATGTACAAAACAAAGTTATCAGAAAAGACCAGGTTCTTGAGGAGAAATCCAATGGTATGAGGCGCAATCCCATTCGTAGCAGCCAAAGAGCTCCAAAAGTACAGGCTCTTCCTCGTCTTGAACGTCGTGAGGATAAGAACATTGAGCTCAATAACATTATACAACGAAATTCCCATACAGACTGCAATGGGTATCGTTACCGACGGGCTGCGTTGATCGTCGCCGCCTGAGTAGCCCATTTCGAAGGCGCCTCAAAGGCAGAATTTGTCTCGTCAGCTCATACTGTGAGATGAAGAGGAGAAAGTGGAGGAGGGAAGATGTCAGATTTGTAGATCAGGCAGGGGGTGTTTATGAGTTGTTGGATGCCCTCAGGGGACAAGAAAACGCCGGACCTTGATATAGTGTGTCAAAATAAACTTAGCAAAGAGCACCCTAAGCTTAGGCTAATTTACTTAATATTTTCATCACTTAGGGTCAAGGTCCTAAGTTTTTCTTCCTCCCCAACTCCGTAGGATGCTGGTTGAAGGATTCTTGTTACCGGGAACGTTTTCTCCGGGGAAGAGGAAGTGGCTTGTTTGATGGGATGTTACTGGTTTGCTTTGCCACTGGCGTCGATTGTATTACCTACCTACTTGATATGGGCATAGATAATCACAGACTTTCGGGGAGCTTTTCCGCCCGAATCAGTATCCCATTCGAGATAGTTTTTATATTACTTCTTAATTCTATACTTTGATCATATATCTGATTCTTCGTAGAGCCCAATGCTCATATATCGTACCATCTTCACTCTGCTCATGTGAAGATCACCTCCCGATCCTGAACCATCCAACCACTAATCTTAGCGTCTTTTACCCCGCGAACTAAAATAAGGGGCAATTAAAGAAATGAAACGCGCCATTGGACACAGAGTTTACACCCCCTGCACATGGCTTCAAATCTCATCTCGCTTTGGGGATCCTCATTCACTTGGCAGCGGTAACTTGTTCACGTCAAATCACGAAAGTAAGGCGGGAATAAATATCTGAGAGCTGTGATAGTTTGAGACATGCCATTTGAGGCTGACAGACTGAGACATTCGGGTTAAAGGAGCTAGAGTTCGGGCTTCTGATGCCGAGTCATAGTGATGAATCACATGTGATGTATTGAGCCGCGGGATATCTCAAATTGCTGTAACCCTAGTCAAGCTGAGAGTCTCTACAGGGCCTTCTTGTCAATCCACTTGACATGGCCAAACTTTCCCTCAGGAGTCTGGAATACATCTGCTGGCGCTCTATAAGGCTTGACCTCCGCATCCGTCAAAACTTTGGTAACATTACTAGCCTTCTCAGCCTCAACATTATATCCCGGCCCATGATCATTCCACGTCGCCATGAACGTGTAATTATCAACTCTGGGCGTCGACGTGCTCCACTCGATATACCCAGCAGGCAAGATCACAGCATCAAAGTACGACTGCATGAAGATCGACTTGTGCTGTGAGTTCCATGGTCGGCCGAGGGCACATTTTCCAACAAAGTTTGTAGCTATGGTGGAGTTGACGGGGATGACCTGCGAGTTGTCGATGTAGACGCCGTATTTGTTGGTGAAGGTCGTGTTGGTGCCTTTCCAAGCTGTGATGCCGCCTCCGCAGCCTCGGAGAGATAGTGTTGATTTCTCAATCCATGCTGTGCCGAAACCATAAAGGAAGTCAGTCTCTCCAGCGATGATGTTGTCGTAGAAGTAGGCATTTCCAAGTTTTCCAACATAGACCTAAAAAGTCAGCTACAAGTTATCAAATTGTGGTATTTGACTTACAGTATCTTGGTAAGAGTAGAAGCCGCAAGAGTAAAAGCCAGCATTGGCCCTGCTCACACCAACTGCATGCGCAGGTCCAACAGATCTCGGCGCAAAATCATTCCTAAAGTCAATGTTATACGCCCTGAAATCCGTGCATCCAAACGGCGTGTCGGCAGGCACAGGAAAACCCGTCGGTCCAGATCCAGTCAGGGTAGCGTTGAAATTAGGTCCAACGGTGAGTACACTCGTGAACACATTATCACTCAAGCTTCCATTATTCGTATTCGCAAGGTTGAACCAGATCTGAACGTCATTCTGGGCAGTAGTGTTGACGTCAATATCAGCGTAGAGATCTTTGACCCAAGGTTTGTTTGAAGCACCGATGAGATGAAGGGGTCCTCGGCGGGTGACGTTCAATTGCTCGCTGTAGTTTCCAGGTGCAATGAGAATGTGGCCTGCGGTTGTTGTATTGCCCAACGAGTCAATGGCGTCTTGGATGGAGGAAAAGTCTGCTCGTGGATCATCCTTTGCTACGAAGAGAGTGCCCTTGGGACATCCCTCTGTAGCACGCTTTGTCTGCCGTTGACATTTTTTATACGTGTCAACGGGTCCCTTGGTGGATGCAGTCGCAGTGGAAAAGAGAGTCGCGGCAATAATTGCCGTCTTGATGATGAAGCCCTTCATGTCGAGATACGTGACACTTGGTCCAAACCAAAATACTACGGTCTTGCAGCTGCTATAAATCTACTTGTTCAACCTCGCATTGGCCGGTCCTGCTTCATTTAAACCCCCAAAGCATATAATCAGATCAAAACTCAGATATTAAAATCCACAAATCAGATTCGAGAAAGTATATTATCTGCAAGCTTATTCGGATATTCGATGCCGTAGTTAATATAATCCTCGATGAATCCCCGGGAATGGAACCTCACTAACGTTAGTTCTGTCAAGGCACGATCGGCAATTAAAATTCCACCAACGAAAGCGTTGAATTGGAGGTTAGTAGCGGGAAAGTGACGATGTTCAGATTGGGGTCTTTGCGGGGGAGTAAAGATCAGGCTAATTGGGGTTGGGGTTCTGCGGGGATGAGCATGCCCCCACGGGGTAATTCTCGTTGACTTCATAGAGAATGAGAACGATTATCTCGGTGAAGGATAGTTGAGCAGGGTTAGTACGCAGTTGTCTTATCTTGCGATGAGTAAAATGGCTGGTTGGTGTGACCTTGCTGTACTCATCTCATCAAGGCCACATCACGCTTCACTCTCTGACATCATGCCAACACATTGTAACACTTACATTCATGCGCAACAGATAAACTTAATCGATAAGTCTATAAAGTGGCAGTGCTCTGTATTTATGGTTAACATTACGACTATCTCCACCCATTCCCTGATGTTGATGAAACAAGCTTGAAGGCGATCACGAATCATTCCACCTCCTGCGGCTCAAACATCTCGGCCCCTAAACCTCCTCATCTGGTCACTATCACCGCTTCATCAGATGAATCACTCATGCAACATCACATCAAACCTCTATCAAGATCGCCAAGCCGCCCACATGCCGAAAAGCCACGCATACCCGTTTCAAGAACCCTATAACAATTTGTCACTGTTCTTAATGATTACAAACATGAAATATCACTCTAAAACATGAATCAAGGGCGCAAAACATGAAATATTACTTAAAACCGTATCTCGGCTATATATCCAAGTGGTTGATGAAACACCACGTAACCGTACTCTGAAACAAGACAAGTTTGCAAAACATCTTGGCTGCTAGCGAATTTGTCATATCTTGCAGAACAGCAACTCTATTCGAATTCTTGTCTCAGCTCGAGTTTCGGCCCAGAGATGAGGCTCGGCATGTGCCCGATCATCAGTGATTTCGAAATGTTATAAGATCATCTTGAGTTGCAGTCGGGAATAATGGTCTGATTCACAGATCAGTTTTTACCTTTCTTACCTTCTTTGAGTTTATCGAAATTCTCTTCTTTTTTTTACCCTCCTGGTGAGGATTTATAATTGTTAATTTGAATTTTTGCTAGTTGGCTGGACCTTCTTTACGATACGCTCCTTACCAACCGACTTTTGAGATTCGTTTTTGTTGATAATTTTCAAGATGTTGGCCAAGACTTTCTTGTGGGCTGCAGCTGTCACTGCTATGCCACTCGTTGAAATGTCCCCACGGGAACTTCATGAGCTTGAAATTCATCAGCCAATCTCGAGTAAGTTCTTAGAGCACTCAACTGAAGAACCATGCTAATACTTGACAGTCAAGAGAAACCCTCCCCTCGAAGCACGAGCCAACAGAATCATTCCCGTTGTCGTCGGCGGTTCTCAAGATACCTTCGTTCCGAACATGATTCGAGCAGCGGCCGGAGATGTGATCCAGTTCCAATTTAGTAATGGAAATCATACCGTCACTCAAAGCTCTGAAGACTCTCCATGCCAACCTCTCCAGGCTACACAGTCTGGAGTCATCCACAGTGGACATATTCCTTTCGAGGCGGGCCAGACAACCGTTGGGACGTTCAATGTTCCTCTCAATAACACGGAGCCTATCTATCTGTACTGTGCTACTGGCCCGCACTGTCAGATCGGTCAGGTGATGGCCATCAACCCGTGAGTACGACTCCACTTTGTACGACACAGCTACTGACCAACCCCAGCCCCTCCGAGGAAAACCTAGTCCAATTCTCCAAGAAGGCAGCCGGTGCCCTGGCCAACGTCGATGCCGGTGCAGCTACAGGCGGGACAGTCGGAGAGATTCCGTTGGCGGACGCAGCGTTTACTCCGGCTGAGGAAGAAGCTCCTCCTGCGCCCCCTGCTGAGAGTACTCCCGCTGCAGGCCCAGCTCCCCCAGCTGAGACGCCTTCAGCCACTCCTGGAGCAGCAGCGGCTATGGAAGCCCATCACCGACTTGGTTATTAGTGAGCCTTTTGTAGAATTTAGCAAGTCACTAGACATCTCGTTTACCTAAGACGCTTCTGGACTTTTACATGTTTAGTCAAATTCATCCTAAATACACTGATCTCAAAACTCAAAACTTGTTCTTCCTTCTTATACTCCTCAAACATGAGAAGACTCTGGATAGTTTCATCGGCTTTCCATCTTATTTCTCAAGATCGCAACCTTTTATTATTTTTTCTTTCCCTTTTCAAAGAAAATTTCTCAGCATCGTCTAAGTTATAACTCTATCCCAGCTAACATGATTCAAGGGCGTTGCATAAATACCCCGTTTGAGTTGGCTACCGAGTTGTTCGCCCTTAGGACCCAGCATCATGCTCAAAGAGCCCCTTGGTCTCTGCACTGAACGATACGTTACATGTCCTGCTCAGCTGCGATAGTAGATCGCGTGAGGATTTGTCTACATCGCCCCTGACAGATAGGCCTGTGGCTGTCCACTTCAAATTCGCCCAACTCCCAAACTCCCAATGATAGCATCGGACCTCCTTCAGCATCGGAAACGCGCCCTGCTTGACGGCCTCACCCAGTGCGGAAATCGGTTCATGGAGGCTCATTCCCTCTGAGTCAATGGCGACGCGGCGGATCGATCGTGGCAGGAGATCGACAAGGCATGTCTTGAACGGCTTAAAGTTTCTAGCTTGCTCGAAGCGGAACCCTGGACCTCCAAGGGTCAGCGTCTCAAGGTTGGTCAAGCCCTTGAAACAACCTACGACCCCCGCTTTGCTGCTCCATGTATATGGCTCCCAGTAAAGCTCAACATACCGTAGCGTTTCTTGTCGTGAGGAAAGCACATGCGGCAGCGTTCGGGGCGTAGTAATATCACTCACTCCCAATTTCAGCCAGTTAAGCATCTTTCTGAAAAAGATGAATACGAATGATTCAAGCTGTGAGCATGATTCGAGAATCTTTTCGAGGATCTCCGGCTTAACCACGGTATTCACAAGTTTGAGACTCTTGACATTTCCAAGTTCCCCTGATCCGAACGACCAGGACAACCTGGTGATTTGGATAACCAACGTGTGGATCTTGGGTGCCTGTCGGAGCACATCGTAGATATGTAGGCTGGGGGGGGGGAGTCGTCTGCCTCCTCATGAGCACGCTCAATGTGTAGATACCGCAGCGACTCTAGCGTTCTTCGTCTGGGGACCTTGATTTCATGCTCCAAGTTGAGGCGTATGCGTAGAATCTGGATCTGTGGCACATGACGCAACACCATGTTGAAAATATCGAAACGAGGTTTTATGCTATCCGGAAGTCGATTGCGATAATCGTCCATCTCCTTTGTATAGACCAAGCTGAGGCTGCGAACATAATTGAGGGCATTTTGCCGACGACCTCTGACGTGTGCGATAAATTCCTTTGCGTAGAGGAGGTCGCTCTTGAGTTCGATGCGGTGATAGCGATGGGGCAGAGTGAGTGTGTTCAGCGCTTGACATGTCTCTGAGAGATTGAGGAGGGCTTTGACTCCTTGGGCATCGTGCTCCCAGATCTTGCTTGGACAAGATGTGACCATGTCCTGTTCGTGGGGGAAGTGGGAGAGGGGCTCAGTCTGACAGTGACTGCAGAAGAGTTTACATATTCTATCAACAATCTCTGGGGGAAGAGAAAGTAGACTCATGGTGATGACTGAGAATACGCTGCGGCGAAAGAGTTTGGAGGACTGAGAGATGAGAAAGAAGAAGAGAAGAAAATTATGTCGAAATGAGAAATAGAATAACTGATGGATACACTAGCTAGGTAGGCAAAATAAATGAGATCCAATTTCGGGGAGGCTGCATGCAAGAGCCCATAAGCCACTGTTACACCAGAATTTCTGTTCTGGCGAGGCTGTCGATTGAGGAGACATCAGATCTCGGGCGGGAGAGAAGCTAGGACTAGAACTAGGTTGTGATTAATCCACTGGCAGCCTGATATATCCAAAGTGCTTCTGAGCTACTCCATTAATCAAGAACGAATGATTTGTCAAGTGTCTGTTTCTTTTCCCTGCATCTCTAGCGATATATATATAGTTTCACAGCTCTTAGCAACAGCCGCCGAGGTTGACCTCACTAGGGAGCCATGTTCTTATCTCTGAAGTAATTCTACTGTTTTCTTCCGGGTGGCTTCTTATGTCAACTTAAGGGCAGTGCAGTGCAGCGCAGCCTAGCATTCACACGCTTCCCTCACGCGTCAGGACTAGTCATCGCGTTACTATTTCTCTGCCTGTGCAACCTTGACTCATATAAATCCTCAAAAGCCCACCAACTCTTTTCTCACTTTTGCTTTCTCCCTCATGCACCTCGCATCCAACCCAACTCATCATGAACAAGCCTGCCCTTGATCACATGCCCCCAGAGATTCTGGCCGACATATGCTGGTATCTCTGCAGCCACTGCACAAACAACCGTCTGAGTCACTATCCCCAGCCAAACTCACTCGCAACTCCTGATCCGGGAAAGCTATGGGAGAAGCCATCTGCTGAGGTCACCACCGGCCTTCTGAGTCTCGCTCGTGCTTGTCGGGTCCTGAACAACGCTGTGACGCCATATATCTACCACAACATCGACGCAAGAGGATGGCCAGAGGAGAAGATCACGGAATTCCTGAAGGGTCGCCACCAGCTTCCGGAGAGATCCTTCATTCGTTGCCTCACTTATAAGTTCAAGCCATTTTCATTGTACACGCTACTAAGCCGGATGCCTGGTCTCCAGCTACTCTGTTTGGTAGACCGTCGCTTCTTCTTCGGTCAGACATTCCCAGACAAAACCCAGGAAAAGCTGCATGATCTGCGATATCTGCACCTCGAAAGCACATCTTCCACGCACGTCCGTGATCTAAGCGCACTGGAGGGCTTGTTCGAAATGGCACCCAACATCAGGACAATTGCCATCAAATCCGGTGATATCGAGTGGTATGGGTACCCAAACGCATCTCCCAACGTGCCGCTCGCAAACATCACCTGCCTGAAGCTCTTCAACGTGAGTGTTGACTCGTATGCTCTCGAAGAGATCCTCTACAACTGCCGCCCTCTTGAGTCATTCATATACATATCCCAGCGGGGAGGGACTGTAAGACCCTGGAACCTCCAGCACGCACTCCACAAATCCTCTCCCACCTTGCGTTACCTGGAATGCTGCTGGCACTCAATAGATGAGGATTATGATGAGGCGCCTATGTCGTTACTCCTCCGTTCGCTCAAGATGTTTCGAAGACTACAGACGCTAGTTCTCGGTGGGAATTCCCTCTCTATTGGAATATCCGGCAAGGATGATGCTACCCATACCTTCTATGTAAAGAACCTTGATCCGACAAGTCTAGTCGAGCTTCTGCCCGCTTCTATCGTCGAGGTTCGGATCGACTCGAAACACCTCCACAAGGACATGTACCAGCCTATGGTAGCACTGTGCCAGGCAAAGCAAGCTGGGTCATTCCCGGAACTTCGGTCCTTCGTACAGACCAACTTCGATGTTTCTGAAGTTCCCTACACCTTGAAAGACCTAAGCGAACTATCCGAGAGAAGCCAGGTCTCGCTCAAACAAGAGGCTGGATCTGTATTCCCACCGTCCCTGGCCCATCCTTAGGGGGAAGGGTTTGAAGACTCCCCATAGAATTCTACAATGGGGTCATGTAACTCAGTATCAATGTTATCACAGTCTATGATAGCAATAAAATCCATGCGCGACAGCATCTTACTCTTAATTTCGTAGCTTGTTATCGCTCTCACTTATATTATTTCGAGACAGCGTTGTGCAATTGGAGATTGACGAATCGGTGAGTGGATTCTAACTCAATTAGATCTCATCTCTTGTGTGACTCATTCACGATCCATCGACGCTAAGCTATACGCGCTATACGAGCCTCATCCAAAGCCTTCTGCCAAGAAACCTACATATTTCTGTTAGTGTATGTTGAAAGACAGACCCCCAAGATTATTCTCGGTAGCCCAGTAAATCACCATTCGCGAACCACGATGGAGGTAGCTCAGCACTTCATCGAGGCAGAGAACCTCACCGGCGTTAAAACCGCCGGCGAAGGTCTCGAGTGCCTCGTTTATAAAGCAAAATCGCCATTTTACGGTCCAGTCGTTCTCAGAGTACCCAGAGTCAAAGTCTACCAAAACGCCAATGACCCGAATACCGATGCAAGTGATCTCATCCAGCAAGAGATGAAGATCTACAAGCTTCTAGAAACCTCATCCGTGCCTGTGCCCAAAGCATACAAGTATCTTGAAGAACATGGCTATCCAGCGATGTTGTGCGAGTACGTGGAGGACGATGGAACTGAGATCACATTTGAGGAGATGGGACGTGTAGCGGCGATGATACACTCAACGTCCCTATCTAACCCAGCGATGAACACAGTTGCGTCGGAGACAGAAGATGTGTTCTCAACAATCGAACAAAGACTCAAACGACGGTTCTCAGTGCTATCCCATACAGTCCCAAAGGCATCAAGCTGGATAATAAACTGGGATCTCATTCACAATATCCTCGAAGGCCTCAAACGATTCCCTTCAAGTCTACTACACATGGACTTTCGCGACGTCAATCTTCGTCACAAGGATGGCCAGATAAGCGCAGTGATTGATTGGACCAACGCTCTGATCGGCCCAGCAGCCATCGACATCTTTCGCACCCTGGAGTTTAGCCAACTTGACGAGAGCTTCGCCAAAGGTTACACTAGCGTCACTAACTGGCCTGATGTTACCGCTCAGGAAGAGCGTTTGCTAAGACTTGATGCTGCACTTGTGCTGGCGCTGGTGTTCACGTCGGAAGCGCCTGATGCTAAGAGGGCTGAAGCTGCGGTGGCGAGGGTGAGGGAACTCTCAAAGAGCCTCGTGGAAGCTTTGTCGCACGAATAAAAGAAAATTTAGCTAAATGGCACGAGGTTAGGCATTTATAAGGCAGAACTAATGAGTTTTCAACGAGTTACTGGATTGGGATGGGGTGGTGGAATGGACTGGCTGCATGGAAAGGCGTTACTCAACTTACGCGAGCGATTGAACTGTTTTATCTCTAAGTTCTGGTCAATTCGGAATTGTTTATTTTCGCAATATGAGAAGTGGCTATAAAGAGCGCTTAAGTTCTCTTCTGTCTAGACCTCCGCCAATGATTGAGTGCTAAGAGCGTGCGATTGTCCATGTGAAGTCTTGTCAAGACGGCCCACAGTCAAGTTTAGCCTCAGCGACAGCATCTTCAACGTTCTAGACACTGTACAACTTCACAAAGAACCGCGCAAAATTATTCTTAGATATTGTATTAGTCTATTGTCATCAAGTATGTGTATATATGTATGCAGTCTATCGTCCACCCCAATGCACCAACTTATCATGGCACTTATCCCAGCCCTCAAAGTACGGCTTTCTCCTCTCATCACCCGCGCCCCCAGATCTAGCAAGATACTCCAGCACCATATTTCCCCAAAGCCAACTCGCAGGTCCCTTGCCCGGATGCGTCTGATCCTTATAAAGCATCGACAACGACGAGATCAAGCGTCCCCACTCAAACACCTCATGGCCCGCCTTCTCCGCCGTCGCGCGCGCAAGTCTATCAAGATCATAAATGCTCGCATCTCTAGCGTCGCTCTCACGATGCATAGTCATCGCGCGGAACATGACAGGCGCGTCTCCGAACTCAGTGTGTATTCTCTCAACAAACGTGCGGATTCGAGCAGCGACGAAGCGGATTTCTTGCCAGACTAGTTGACGAACACGAGTTCCCATGGGATACACGTCTTTCTCGTGGTTAGCTTCTCCAGCTTCCCAGAATGCGCGCTGGTCCCAGAGGCCGTTTTGCCAGAGGATTAGGTCGGGGTGACCATTTGGACCGCGGACTTGGTCGTGCAGGGGAGTCCAGTATTTATCCCATCGTTCTTCAAGAGAAATCTCCTCCATGTCATCCATCCACCACCAATCGGGTCGGTATGTCATACTGCCTGCGAAGTGCCAGTGGTGGAATGTCAAGTTGAACTCGGGAATATCGCAGGAGGCGATGGTGTGTGGCTTAGGCTGTTTCATGCCGCGCTTGAATTCGCCGCAGAAGAACTGCATCATGAAACGATCGACTGAATCGCTGAAGAGGATGATGCGACGACCCCAGAGCCAGCCGAAGCCGCCGTCATCCTTCATTTCAGCGAACGCCTGAACGCCGGCTTCGCCATTGGCGTTTATCGCCTTCTTTCGTCGGTTACTCTCGGCAATTGCCTCAGCAAGCCATTGTCGCGGTGTAGAAGCAAGTTCGACGAATTCCTCTTCAGGTTCTGTCGCATTAAAGATAACGTTGCCCGCCGAAGGATACACAGCATAATCGGGCGCCTCCGCCTCAAGCAAATCATCTGTAAAGGGGATCCATTGTGTCTTCTTATACTGATCGGTACCGTTTATATCAGCAGGAATATAAAGATAACCCGGTCTTCGATACGGATCTTCGCAGTTCAACTCTTGTTGAACTTCAGGCGTAGAGTTGTTGGGGGCGGTGTTGTTCTGTGGTGGTGGTCTGTAGTAAAGTTAAACAATCGTTAGCGCAAGCCAAGATCAATGCCAAGTTTTTTCGCGTGCTGTCATCAAAACCCCGGGGAATCCAACGGTCGGCGAGCGAGACTAAAGAGATTTTTGACGTACGGATACGAGAAAGTATGGTCCCAATACTCTTCTGCTTTGTTATGTGCGTAAACCCACGGAACTTCTAATGATTCTTGGAAAAAAGTAAAGACGACGATGAAAAAAGAGAGAATGGCAGCGATGGTAACGCCCGTCATCAATGGAGACCGCGACATTGTAGACATCATCATCAAGACGACGTTCTTAAAGGAAAAAATGCAAAAAGAGTGGCTAAGACAACACGGAACAAACAAGAAGAGAGGGAAGCAACATCAATTGAACAACCCGGGGTCGTACTCTATAAAACTGCAGGCTCCTTATCCCAAACACTCTCCATCTGCGATGCCATCGCTCCATCAAAAACCAAGTTGCAGAGCGTTGATCATTCTCCACTACCCCTTAATAACCTGCTACATGATTTGATGTCGGAGTGTGTAAGAAACAAGGAAAAAGGTCCGACGCGTAACAGAAGGCGGCAGTTATTGCACGGGATTATTATTTAACTTTCTGACACTGGGTAAATGCCATGGGTCCCTTGGTTTCAGCCTGTGGGTTCGCACGTATCAGATGCGAATAAGTCAGAGGCGATCGCAATGAGTGCGGTTCCACTGGATGATGAAAGATTGTCACTGCGGCTGAGAATGATTCATCTAAAGTGATGGTCGATCTATGATCATAAGTCATGCGAGATTTATTCTACGACATGAAGGTCATGGGTTAAGATTATTGTGATGCGGTGTTGGTTGATGGGTTCGTTCAGTTGAAGAAGCTAATTTAAGCTTACCGATCTTTAAAACGCCTCGGTTCTACGGATAGAATCATGCATAAAAGCAACGCCACTGCCAAGATGAGCTTGGCAACTCTAAACTATGTGCTAAACAGCGAAGCCAGACGTTGAGGAACAAAAACAGCTGAAAATAGCATTCCTTTCCAAGTTAATTGAAACATTGATCAAAAGGGTGGGTAGGTTGAAACACGGGGCAAAAACACAAAGGGCAAATGATGTAATTGCAAAAGAATCGACCACGCCAGGAGTCGAACCTGGAATCTCTAGAGATTTCTCGATTTGCTCGAAAGCCGAAATCTAGCGCCTTAGCCATTAGGCCACGCGGCCCGATCGTGTTTGTTAAAGGACTAGGGTGTCAGTGGTATCTATGAATGGAATCAGCATTCGAGCGCACGATTGATCTGCCTTGCTCAATCGTACGCTTGGATCATAAGGTAGTTGGGCTGTTGATACGAGGCTTTCAAGGCTATAGTGAGGCTGGATTTAAAGTCTTGTTTACATTGAGTTTGCGTTGACGTGGCTGTGCACTGAGTTTCTCGGATCCATTGCTTGTTTCACGTGCCTCAACTCAAAAGGCATTGACTGTGAGCAAGATACTGGTGCTTGAACTCAACGAGAGTACATAGCAAGCTACTGTACCATTACATAGGTACATAAAGAACTCTAATCATAATATTCACACACTGTTCTGATCCGTCATATGCCTCCAGCCTTACCTTCGCTCGCTCATCCTTCACGCTCTAAACATTTCTAGGGTCGCCGATTACCCTGAACTGAACTCAAAATCGTCAGCACTATAACAGCGCCGGTCGGCTCGGGCGGTATAGATTGTCTTGGATATCGGTAGTATATCTGATTGCGATTGCATCTTTGACGTGAGTCGTAACGCGATGTGATGAGATGGCTGTGTGATAAGACTTGGCTGTCATGGCGTCTTGTGAAGACTTGTTGACAGGCGGGGTTTGTTCCATTTAGCGATGAACCGCAACACACCATTTCATGTTTAACCAATAGAGTGACCTCTCCTCAAGATACTTTAGATACTGCATAATATGTAAATCTCAACTGTTTCGTAATCTTCAGCTTAGCTCAAGTCAAATACATTCCTTTGTCGTTTATCAATGAAGCATCACTGATCCTTCAAAACAAACCCCGACTTCCGAACCTCGTCCTCCACAATCACCCCCGGCCCATCGCCTCTTCATGGAGAGCAATTGCGTCAGGAACAGCTCGATGGCAGCATTGCCGCGCCCGATGGCACAATGCGCCAGACCCAACCAATCACCACACTCACACAGCACGCAATTCCGAGCCTTGCCCCTCTGGGGTCAAGTGAGGGGCTGCTCATGGTGGGGGGAACACCCTTTTTAGTGAGGGGTGCTGTATCTGTATCGCGATGCTTCCATTTTTTGGCGGGGTTGTCATGATGGGCTTTTGGGACTTCATTAAGATGGTTAGAGATATTATTACTGGGATGGATTGAGTAATTAGGTGATGATACAGTCAAAAGAAGTAAATATGTGTCGGTTACTCGAGAATAGAGGGCGGAGGAATGGAATATTCAGGGTCTGAGGGGTTGGTTACCGTTGCAACGCCAACACCAACATCCGAGCCCCCCAAGCTTGGCTTTCCAATCACCAATATCACTACCCTCGTGGCGTATTCAACCCAGATCGTCCGTCCGTCATCTTAGCTTAATAACGCAAGTCTCTTTCCATCCAATCTGCCCTGCTCCAACAAGGTACAAGCTAGCTCCCTCCCCCAAGAAACCACATCTCCCTATATAATCCCCTCCTCTCCACCCCTCCCTCCAAACAAACATCTTTTCCTCTTCATATTTCTTCCCACAATCACTCAACAACAACATAAACACAAAAATGTCTGCTCCCGCTCCTCTTCGTCTGGGCTCTGTCGCCCCCAACTTCCAGGCCGAGACCACAAAGGGCAAGATTGACTTCCACGAGTTCATCGGCGATAACTGGGTCATTCTCTTCTCTCACCCCGAGGACTACACTCCCGTCTGCACCACTGAGCTCGGTGCTTTCGCCAAGCTTCAGCCTGAGTTCACCAAGCGTGGTGTCAAGCTGATTGGTCTCTCTGCCAACACCATTGAGTCCCACGAGGGATGGATCAAGGATATTGGTGAGGTTACCGGCGGCAACGTCGAGTTCCCCATCATCGGCGACAAGCAGCGCCAGGTTTCTCTCCTCTACGACATGTAAGTTTACACCCCCATGAGATCTAGTTATGAGCAGAGCTGATATTGTGCAGGATCGACCAGCAGGATGCTACCAACGTCGATGAGAAGGGCATCGCCTTCACCATCCGATCCGTCTTCATCATCGACCCCAAGAAGACCATCCGCACCATCTTCTCCTACCCCGCCTCCACCGGCCGCAACGCCGCCGAGGTCCTCCGCGTCATCGACTCCCTCCAGACCGGTGACAAGTACCGCATTACCACCCCTATCAACTGGGTCCCCGGTGAGGACGTCATCGTCCACCCCTCGGTCAAGAACGAGGAGGCCAAGACCCTCTTCCCCGACTTCCGCATCGTCAAGCCTTACCTCCGATTCACCCCTCTCGCCAAGGAGAAGGTTCTTTCCCCTCAGTAAATTTAGTCACGACAGAAAAAAGCGGTTTAATATTATGATACCTTTGCAGATGAGCGCAAAATAGGACGGGGATTTAGTACGCCATGAGATTGAGGTCTTGTGATGGAACGACCGGTCCGGAATAGATTAGTCTACATTTGAGCCATTTGTGATAGCTCTGAGATGAAATAAATGAAGAAATGATCAAACTATATGAGTCTGCCTCCGTGAAATCATGAGAACTCGCAATCATTATTGACACGTCCCTCATGCGACGAGGTTATTTCTGATGGCGGGGTTTCGGGCCATCGGTCACCGATACCGGCGTCAAGCTTTCAGGGTCCACACAAGCTTGTGAATCCATCATAACCTCGACGGCATGAAAGTCGGGCTGAGTATCATGACTTCAAGAAAGCGACCGTTTATCAAGCTGTATATTGTGAAGTGTTGTATGCTTGGGTCTTGAGCTTTGAGACCGATGTCTCTAATTACTTGTCCTGCATACACAACATGAGCTGTATCTGAAGAAGGCATTGCATAAGGAACGTTGGTATGTTTGCAGCTCTGTCGATTTACTTCTAGTGTGAAGATATATGACTCTTGTATCTACGGCCAACTGAAACGCTGTCTTGTTGTTTGAATAACCAACTCGAATCAGACTCTATTGCCCCAGTGCTTCAAGCTCACTTCTTCACAAACTCAATCTTCCTCGCCAACCAACATCCAATCGTCACTCCAGTAACACTACCTGTCTCGTCTCGATGGAATACGAGCGTCCAGTCTCCAGGAGGCTTCGCATCCATACCTCTCGGGTTCGCAAGGGCCCAGACATCCCCTCCAAGATATCTCATAAACTGAGCTGGGCTATGACCCAAGAACCCCTCAAACGTGCCAAACATGAGTCCACCTTGGTCCACGCAGTGGAATGTTGAGCCAATCTCTTCAGAGTAAAAGTCTCCCGTGAAAACTGAGTTGTCAACGGCTGTGTCGCCAATCTTGAGGCGCTTTGCGTTTAGGGTTCTGTTCTCCTTCAGGCGGTGAATGCGAAGATTGTCCCCATCGACCACGGCTACCATCGCACGAGATTCTCCGCGCTCAGGGTCCGTCAGATTGACGGGCTCAGCATAGTTGGCGTAGTTTACCACGATCTGTCCCCTTTTACCATTCTTGATCGTGACAGCCAGTTGAGTTCCATCGTCAAGATAGATACCCGGCCAGGCAGGTGATGCATCAACAAGTGTAGGCGGCGGAGGCTTTTGAAGAGCCAGAGTAGTCTGGATGATATGTTCGACAAGTGTAGCAGCATCAGCTTCATGGTTGAACATTGCCACAACTGAAAGACGCTCTTCTGGGACATGAGCTCGATAAAGTCTGAAACCACGAAGAGCACCGCCGTGGCCGATTCCAGCTACACTGCCGTATTGACTGTGACCAAGACCCTGGGAGTATATCGAAGGAACACCGTCTGTAAAAGACGTAGGCTTGAAGATAGCGCGGTACCAGCTGGTAGGATCGAACAGGCTACGATCGAGGAACGACTCGTAAGCGATCATGTCACCGAGTGAAGCGATGATACCTGCATCGCCAGCCCATTCGATGCGGTTCTCCGCAGGGATATAACCTCTGTCCTCATCGCCCTCATGTCCAACGCAAGGCGGTGGAAGTTTCGCCGTGTCTGCACCAAGCTGAGCAGTCTTCATACCAGCCGGCCCAAAGATTCGTGCATTGAGGAGGTCTGAGAGCGACTCCCCGGTAGTAGCTTCGACGACTCGCGCTACAATGTTAAAGTTGGTGTTGCAGTAAGAGTACTCCGTTCCGGGTGTGAAATGGGTCGACTTGATCGTCTTCAAGACCTTTTCATTATGCTCAGCAATCGAGTAAGGATCCTCAGGCTTCGCACCCCAGAGGAGCGTAATAGCCCAGTAGTCGCGAATGCCAGATCGATTGTTACACAAATGGTCAATCTTCAACTCCCCAGTCTTGGCAAGCTCTGGAAGAATCTCTTTCAACTTCTCCTCAAACTGCGTCTTCACATCTCCCTTTTCCGCCAATTTCGGCGTGGGGTTCTTCTCTAGGTCTGCAACCAATCCACAGAGCATCTGTTTTGAGATGGAGCATATGGGAATCAGCGTATCATCCGTCATGGGGATTCGGCGGTTGAAGTCGGCGTAACCCCAGACGCGCTGATCAACGAGGGCTCCATCTGAGAGGACGGCGACAGCACCGCCCGGACCGCGGATACGGGCTGGGATCGCCTTGAGGATATCTTGGACTGTTTCCTTTGATACGGGCATTTTGTGATGATGTGTTAGTTGATGGTGGTGATGAGTGCGGGGTTGAAATTGAGTGAGACCAGATTATACGGGAGCCAGTGTCGTAATTGGGAGGTGGGACAACATGCAATTTGATAACGCATCAACTACGAAGCTCGTCATGACAGGTGCCTTGGATTGCATCGCGACCATTGAATACTGAAATATCATCACATTCTTGTTGACGAGAGTGTAGGGTCTCAATGCAGTTGCCTTGTGAACTTGTTTGCTCAATTGCTGGGTCTTAACTGAGCTAACCTGTAGCTATCAGATATCATGTCTGCGGCGACAACCCAGCCAGTCTTGTTTGCTACTTCATATGGCATCCTCGCACAAGGCACTCATAATCGTTTGAGTTATAGTCAGATATTGATCTACAAGCATGAAACTCCAAACCGAGAAAGCCACAGCTGACTCGGAGCTTCGTTGAGCCGCCGATAAGCATAAAGATCGTCTATCACCGAAGTAACAGTTACGGATGTACGACGTGCCAAGGGAATAAGTCGTCAGTTATATGATATAAAACAAGAAACAAACCAAATCCCTGCTATGTAGCAGGCTCCCCTCGGGGAGTCTGCGATGACAATTGGCCAAGCCCAATGTAGTCCATCGTTTCATTTCCTCTTCATGGCTGTGACTCTTGCTTTATCACGTAGGATTCACTACCCTGGAATTACATTGACTCTATGGAATTTATTTGCAGCTCGTAGTAACTGTTCTGATTTGGCCTACAGGTCCATTCGTTGAAGGCATCAAGAGCCCTTGACTTTTACCTCACAGAGATAACGCAGACAGAGCCCTCTAGCTCAAGTCATAAGCGGAGGAAAACCCCCACTTCTACATTATTCCACGACATAAAGTACCTCGAGGTTCATCAAAGATATTTTATCGTGTGCGTAGGATACGTGAGAGGCAGTTCGTGTTGTATCCTTGTCATCCGCTTGATCATAATAGCGTGGCATAAGCAGCCACAACCACCACGTTCAAATCACATAACACGTATTATGGATCTAGGATATTGGATACTGAAACTAACTATTATAGCAAACAATAACTAGTTAGTTGCCTTTTGTCGAAGGTGCCCGGCCGCAAGTTACTGGCCTGCTAGGCCAGCCACTGACCGGACCAATATCTCCACACATTCAGATCTGGTGTCTTGGACCGGACCTAGCAAACGAACATCGGGAACGGGGCAGATCCGTCCTGGCGGCAGGGCGATGGTGATCTATGGGGGAGACTCGAAGCCCTTGAGTCAAGGTCCCACTGGTGACATGCTGTTCCGTCTGCATCTAGCATCGGCATCATCATCATCATCATCCTCGAGGCATGTCTTTGTTGTACGACCGGGGAAAAGAGCTCGTTGAAGAGGTAATATTGAGAAAGTCATGGACCAAGACGCGGATCCTAGTGATATGTTAGTACTCTTGACTTCGTAAGGTCAGGGGCGGTTCGCGATGCTCGTAACGTCTTCATGGCTGGTGGATCACTAATCACAAGCCCAGAATCTCCTCAACGGACGCCGTTGGAATGTCGCGTTCTTGTATCCCCGCATTCAACTCTATCTGAATCTGCGGTCCGAGCAGGTCGATTAACCTCAATCGTCCCAATTGTGGCTCCTCATCTTGTCATTCAGTGATTTTTGGTACATGTATGTCGCTTCACAACGATTGGATTGAGCACTAATGCAAGGCACGAGAGATCCTTCCTGAAGTTCAGCGATGGATTAGAAATCCCTCAGGGCTGAGACGTCAACAATGGTACCGGCAAAGAAACTCAGCAAGGTATAAAGATTGGACAAGCTTCGTATACCATGATATACTCAGCTTTGAAGGAAAGTCGGCGGTTCTTGCTTCGCCCCATCTAACGTTAGAGCAAACTCAACCCTGGAGGGATCTTGAGGACAGAATGTCATTGTGGTTTCAAATTCGGGAGTAACTAAGTAATATCAATTCATCCATTGGTTTTATGCGCCATCGACAATTTATGAACAAGCTAGACAAGTTGTCTCTTTGCCCATGTTGGTTGGTGATGACATTTCACGAACCCAGCTATCTGGGTTCAAAACAGGGGACCCCATGTCACTAAAAAGCCGGGCCAGCTCCTTCCACTAGCCTTCTAGGCGCTGTCAAGTATTTTGTTAGGGGGCCCCCGTCAATTTAACGCGGTTAGAACCTTGGGACCAAGGTGATGGTTCTGAATTGACCCTTGACGATAATTCTCCTTTACCATGATTTTTGACATTAAGGACGAAGCGGTGACAAGCCGTTTCTATAAGACCTGGAGCTATAGTAATAAAAAGTGCTTGCTATTATTACCAGGCATTCGTTATGTCGATCCCAGTTCTTCCCCCTGACCTGAGCCGCGTGTTTGTGTTTGTGTCTCCATTAGTGCTCAGTCAGCAAAGGAACCTAAGGAAGGGCCCAGGGCAGTGGCAGTGGAGGAGGGTTGTGTTGGGCGATTCGCTTGCAAATGTGCCGCAGTTGGGTCGATTATGCAGTCGCTGGATTGGAGGGTATCATTGGTTGGTTCGTCCCAACTCGAAGCGCTTGAGCAGAATGTCATGTTACCTCGACTCCTGAGTCTATCAACAGTCACAGAAAGGAAAAAAAGAGATGAAATTTCCCGAAGAGAGGAAGGAATATCTCCGCGGGAGTTTTTTGCATACAACGTGGTCTATCTGAAACATCCCCATCGAAACCCCTTTGTCGTCATAGTCGATCTCGTTCTCAAGGATTCGGTTCCAGAAGCTTTGTCGTGTCCCCTGTATCCGAAACCAAGCCTGCGCCAGGAGCTAATAAACTTTGGCCTAAGTTGACAACTGTCGACAGCCCCAGTGGAAGGGTCCATTAGTTACGAGAGACATTCGAAGGCTGCAGATAGATGCAGATGCAGGAATTGAGCATCAAACAAACATAGAAAAAATACGTGTATACAATCAAAAGATACGAAACAGAATATGCATATCTGCCAAGTATTATATGCTGCGCTCTATTCTCAGCGTCACATGCATCACACTCACTCGCTATCTTTTTGAACTGAACCCCTCTCCTTAACTTTTGGTGTCCGTGCACCCCACTCAGCTGCCAAATGCCCTGTCCCCTTGTCAACTCCAGTCTTTCCACCTTGACCTTGACACTGCATTGGTTCAATCCCCTTCATCAACGACTTCAGGGCCTTTGTCCCTGGCATATGCCGGCCCAGTCACCACGCAAGGAGGAATAAAGAAAAAAAGACGGGAGAGAGGAGCCATACATACATACTGTGCCGTGCGTGGTGCGTGCTACTCACTGCTCGCCTTGCATTGCATATCTGCAGGTGACTTGGGTTACGGTTACGGTTACGTTTACGGCTTCTGATTCTGGACTGGACCGTTCTGTTTCTCCAACCTCCTGAACCCTACCGCTTCCCTATCCGTATCCGTACATCACCAGTTTTCTCTCTCTCTCCTTGCGACTCACACGAAATTAACGACCTAGCCTTGGCTTTCCAGCATCTACTGTACGGAGTACGTACGCCATCTTCCGTCTCCATCGTCTCCTCCTCTTGTCCCTTGGCCTTTTTCGTCTTCCCTGGCCTCCACCGCGTGGCCCTGCCCTTGTCCTATCCTGTCTTGTCGTGTCCGTCCCGCCCCGTCCCTGTCGTTCTTATCCTCCTTTGGTTGACCATCTCGGTCCTGTCTCCAGACGGAGCCTCTTCCCCCGCGACCAACAACCGCCACGACTCTATCCGCCCGCCCGCTACTCTCCTCGTTTAGTGCTCCTTGTATCTCGTTGACGTGACCTTGACGAACGCTTCAGTCCTTCCACGTTTTCTGATCAGCGTCCGGCTCCTCGCAATCCCCTCCCTGGCCCTGTCCATCTGGCCTGGCCCTGTCGTGAAGTGACCTCGGGACCCAGTCTTTGGCGGTGACGCCCCTGTTCTCTTCTCACCGGATCGAACTCACGATCTCCAGCGCAACGTCTCGGGCGTTTCCATTGCCTTGGCTCCCGTTGTCTCTGGCCTGGGTCCTCGACTGCTACTACTGCTGCTGCGTCTACTTCCTATTTGGTCAGCCCTTTGTTCAAGCTCCTTTACTCCTCCCCGCCCATCGCAAACTGTTGCACTTCAATCACCTCATGTTTCCCTATTCACGATCCTCAAGCAGAGCATCATGGTTGATTCTCCAGAACTAACAATCCGTCAGGATTCAGCAGGCGACGAACCTCCTTCTCGTTTCCCCGATCTCGTTAACGACGAAAAGCCCACCGGCCGATATACCCCCGATCTTCTTGCTGGCGTTTATCGAGGAATTCGAAAGCTACCTTCCGTCAAGCTCTCGAGAAGTCCTTCACGGTTGCACTTAAAGAGCTCATCCGGAAGTCTACACTCCGCTCATTCCTCCACCTCGAGTGCACCCCCTGCAAGCGAAGCACCTCCTCAGCATGCTCGAAACTTGACCCTTCAGTATAGTCTGTCGAAGCCTCTACCGCGGTCGCCGCCGTATCAAGAATCTATACATCCTCAAGATTCGACCTCCCCCAATCTACCTAGTGTGCCAGAGGGGCAGATTCCTTCACCAAAGTTCTTCGATCCGTCACCTTCGACCTCACCACTACCGACACCGCCCCCGAAGACAGAAAGTTTCTTTGATAGCCGATCCAGCACTATGGAGTCAGCATCTGCGCCACCGCAGCACCCATATGGCGCCCATGAAGCCAATAATAGCATGAGCAGTGTGTCGAGTGCCTCCAGATATGACTCGCAAGAACAACCCGACGGCCTGAAGCCCAGAGGTGCTGGATCAGCTTCTGCTGGTCCATCACCCAATGTCGCTCAACGGGCAACCCCTGTAGGCGGACCTTCCAATGGCCCTTCAACACATTTGTCCGGTCTGATGTGCAATGTTCACCGAACGACTGGACGTGAGCCCCATGCCCTAGTCGGAGCTACAACTACCATCCTGGGCGACAAGCTCTATGTGTTTGGAGGCCGGATCCTGTCTAGAAGCCGACCTGCGCCTCTGACATCGGATATGTACGAGTTGGATCTGATTCGTCGACACTGGACGAAGCTGGAAACAACAGGCGACGTTCCACCACCTCGATACTTCCACTCCATGTGCGCTTTGGGTGACACCAAGATGGTTTGTTACGGTGGCATGTCACCTGCCCCTAACCAGCCTCCTGGCGGTGACCAGCAGCAACCCGAAATCACTGTCATGTCTGATATCTACATCTACGACGTCAATACCAGAGCCTGGACCTTTATTCCGACACAAGACCCTCCCCAGGGCCGCTACGCCCATTGCGCCTGCATTCTTCCTTCATCTGCCACCTTTTCTTCGCACCGTGCTCCTCTTTCTGCTCTACAACATAATCCTTCGACTGGCAACCCTAATGAGGGCCGAATCGGCATTAATATTGATGGTTCAGGCGGTGCAGAAATGGTCATTGTTGGTGGACAGGATGGCAGGAACAACTATATTGAGCAAATCAGCGTCTTCAACTTGCGAAGCCTGAAATGGACCTCAACACAGCCACTGGACAGAAGCTGGGGCGCATATAGGAGTGTGACTGCCCCTCTTCCACCTTCAGTGGCTTCTAAACTCGGCCGACGACAATCGAACGGTATGCAACGCCATGATGGAGGCATCAGCCAAGAAGCTCGCGAACCAGGGGCTTCGATGTTGATTTACTGCAATTACAACTTCTTGGACGTTAAGCTCGAGCTACAAATCCGGGCCCCAGACGGTACTCTTACAGAGCGGCCAATGTCAGGCAACTATTCACCACCAGGATTGCGATTCCCGAACGGCGGAGTTATCGATACCCATTTTGTCGTCAGTGGCACGTATCTAACCTCATCTCGACAAGAGTATGCGCTCTGGGCTCTGGATCTGCGAACCTTGACATGGAGCCGTATCGATGCCGGAGGAAGTGTGTTCAGCCAGGGAAGCTGGAATCGTGGAGTTTTATGGAACCGCCGTAACACATTTGTGATCTTGGGCAACAGGAAAAGGAGTCTTGTCGATGACTATAATCATCGACGTATCAACTTTTCCAATGTGTGCATGGTCGAGTTGGAAGCATTTGGCTTTTATGACAATCCCCGCAAGACAAGTCCACTTTCAGGTTTCATCTCAGCCAGCAGCCCTTATGCTGGGCCTGGTCTGAGTTTGGCGCGCAAAGCAGGATACACAGCGGGTGGACGATACCACTCAAGGGCGAGCGAGGAACTTGGCGAGAAGTCATTCGCCATGCGCGAACTTGCCGATATGGATATTCTGTGCATTGGTGGCGAGCGTATTCCAGTCAACTCGAGAATCGTCGGGCGGCGATGGGGACCTTATTTCGTGCAACTTCTACGGGAGGGAACGGCGACACAGGATGGGAGCGATGCCATGACCCTTAGATCTGGTCTCTCAAGCAACCCCTTACGCGCGTCGGCTATCACAATCACACCAAACTCGAGAGTGGCAGACAGCTCATCTTCCATGATCAGCACTGTTGGCTCATCACTGAGCTCTTCTGGCGCCCCTCCAAGCACTGCAGCCTCAAGTTTTACGACAGGCGCCATGAGCCATGAGGCTAACCCGACGAACATCAACTCGGCGCCTACACCTCACTCACTACCGCCCAACTCACGACCGAGATGCCTTTACCTCCCGCACACATATCTTACGATCCAGGCGCTGCTTCATTTCCTCTACACGAGCTCTCTCCCACCTCCGACATCTCCTCTTTGCACCCCCCAGATCCTTTGCTCACTACTCCAGATCGCCCGACCGTACCGTATTGACGGACTATTGGAGGCTGTAGTCGAGAGACTTCACGCCTTGCTCGACAGTCGCAACGCTGCTGCTGTTTTCAATGCTACAGCCATGGCAGCTGGCGGTGGCCGAGGCATTGATGGATCCCTCAACCCCAATTTCTTTGTTGGAACTCTGGATCCTGTGGGCTCGCCTACTAACACTTCCGACTTTTCTCTGGGACATACCCCTGGCGACAGTTTCTCATCGGACCTTCAGACTCGTACTGAGGGCCTGACGCTCAACACCAATGTACAACAACTGAGCCGACCCTCCAGCGATGAGCTATCTGCTACAACAAGCCAGAGCGGTTCAGAGTGGAGTTCATCAGAGATAGGTGGCAGTGAACGCGACAACTTTGTGTGGAACGGTGAACTAAGCAGTGTAATTGGCCTACAGAAGCGAGGTCTTCGAGGCTTGATGGAGGGAAGGAGGTTGAGAGAACGAACAGGCACAGCAGCGGGTGGAAACGGCATGGGACCAAACTACACAAGCGGACAAGGCCAACAGCGTGTTGGTCTGGGCATAGCAGGATCATAAGCTGATCAAGGCGATTTATGACGCGCGTTAGGGATGGACTAGGCGAAAATATTGTGACATGTAATGAACCCAGTCACGATCTGTAGAAGAGGTGGATTTTGTAGGAGCGTATATGAAGCATTGATGGACATAACGCTTCATAGTAAATAGCATTATCATCACGTCTGATGAGTTCCTTTGTTAAACATTCACCAAACTTCGATCCTGTTTCATATGAGCCATTCTATACAACGATACTTGAAATCATGCTAATGAACTAACTATACAATGGGTATCCGATCTATACGTAACTTACAGCTTCGCCTTTCCACCCTGAAGCTCTCCCCAATCCTTCTCCGTAAAAGGTACATAGCTCTCCCCCTTGAGCCAGTAGATCTCCCCAAGACTCTTATCACCAGTTGGATCGACACCTGCTTCTCGCAGCGTATGTTTCTGCTGCTTCATAGTCCCCGTGATCTGCCCACCGCCGAGCTCACTCATGATCCTCAAGAACAACGGTCTCGCGAACTTGGGCAACTCAGCGCGCACGTGGGTAGCTATATCCTGCATTGCCTCTGCGGTAGGATCAGAGGATAGATGGACTGCTGCACAACCTGCTCTTCCATCGTGATGAGGGAGCGATACGCCGTAGACGTTTGCTTCTTTGACGGAGGGGTGTTTACACAGTGCATCGCTTACTTCGGCGGTGGAAACGTTCTCGCCCTTCCAGCGGAATGTATCGCCTATACGATCGTGGAAGTAAATGCGTCCATCGCTATCCCATCTGACTACATCACCTGTGCGAAACCAGGTATCGCCTTTACTAAACACGTCGCGAAGAACTTTTGCTTCTGTAGCTGCGCGGTTGTTGTAGTAGCCTTGGAAGCGACCGAATGGATTTCCTGAAGGAAGACGGAAGAGCATTTCGCCTGGTTCGCCGGTACGAGCTTTGTAGCAGCGTCCTGTGTCGGGATTGCGCTTGGGAAGATCAGTCTCCCAATCGACTTCAACTAAAGCGACGGAGAAGCTCATGATGAGGTTGTATACCCAGCCATTGCGACCGATTGCGCCAGCGGCGTAGTCATTTTTGCTAAGGTTGAATGTCGCAAATGTCCCTTCTGTGGCAGCGTAGAATTCACAGATTGCTTCAACGCCGAAACGTTCTTTGAATTCATTCCAGATATCTGGTCGTAATCCGTTTCCAAAAGCGACCTTGACGTTGTGCTTCTTGTCGAGACATTCACCTGTTTCCGGGTCATGCTGTGGTGGTGCAGCGAGTAAGTACCGTAGAGTCTCGCCGACGTAGAGAATTGACGTTGCGCCTGAGTCACGGACTTCATTCCAGAAAGTCTTGGTTGAGAATTTGCGGCCTAGGGCTTGAGTGCTTCCTGAGAGGAGAGTTGCGCTGAAGGAGAAGATTGTTGCGGAGGAGTGATACAGGGGCATTGACTGGACGAGTTAGCTTGGTTTGAGAAGAAGGGATGAGGACTTACGGAGTACATGATGTCGCCTTTTGATCGGTCAAGGAGCTGTTCAGACATTGAACCAGCAACGATCAATTTGCCCCATGATACGATGGCTGCTTTGGGCATGCCGGTTGTACCAGAGGTGTAAATGAGAATAGCCATGCTTGAAAGGCTCTTCTCGGATCGATCGGAGTCCGGTGCGCGAACACCTTCTGTCGCGGCGATTTGCGCTTCAACTTCAGGAGTATGGATGATGAAGCGAATGTCATTCAGCTGATCACGAACGTCTTGTCCAACATTCTCCTCGACGTTGGGATCCACGATACACAACTTTGTCGTAGCAGCCTTCAAGCAATGAATCAATGAAGCTCCAGAGAGGTTATAGTTCAGAAACGCTGGCTTCGCACCAATGCTCCAGAGACCAAGCCATACAAAGATATACGAATCCGAGTTTTGAAAGTCAAGCGCAACAATGTCGCCCTTCTTGACACCCTCATTCTTCAACCACTGTCCATACTTCAACACCTGCTCGTAAACATCTTTATACGAAAGACGCTTTCCCTCGAATATGAGTAATGCGCGATCAGAGGTTGAAGAGTTGGTGGCTATGTTTTCGAGGAGATAGTATAGATTAAGGCGATCGGTCCATTCGCGATAGTACATTCGTGAAGCGGCGGTGATCACGCATCGTAGGAGGAAGAGGTCGTACCATGTTGACGATCGGGCGTTGAAGTATGCCAGCGATGCCGCGACCGCGGGGGCGGTTATTGAAAGGGGGACTAAACCGTTAGATTACAATTTCATTACAATTTGGTATATTGACTCACGAGGCATTGTTGTTTATGCAAAAGAAATAGTCGATGATGAAGAAAGGGTCAAAGTCGTTTGACGTACGTGGGTCGATGGTCTGATAGCGATAAGACAAACGGTGACGACAGCGCAAACTCCACTAAAGCACCGACGACCGAGAGTTTATATAAACGCTATAAAACTGCTTGGCGTTGAGTTCATGAATGCTACAGTTTTTGCCAAGGGTGTACCAGCTGGCACTCCAACACGAGACAATTGCCCCATTTGAACTAGATTTCTGCAACCTTGCTATAATTGAGGTTGTATGCGACTGTGATGCCTCGGCTGGAAAATGAGGCGTAGCAAGTTGAGTTGATGCGGGGAGGATCTGGGGAAGTTGGGAGATATTCAGAGGATGAAGTAAAAGATGAAATTGGGATTATGGTTCCTGGCGATCTGTTAACGATAGCGCCCGCTGTTAGATGCAGTCAGCACGGCCTTTGCAGGGGTTGATGTGTTGGATCGGCGCTGGAGGGCAGTTGATCGATTACAGTGAAGAGAAGGGCTAGAACGGTTGTGAGGAATAGAGTTTGTTCTTTTGTTCAAGCTAAATTTGGTTCGATTGGTCGGGGAGGGTTACAAAGACGACGTTAGGGGCTTTGGGCGTTGTAAAAGTTGAATCTTGGTTCCAACACTGGGAGTAACAAGCCAATATGGCCATTCAGACTTCCAACTACTGACAGAAGAGCGATTGACCTATAGAAGAGTAATTGATCTTTAGAAGAGTAATTAATACGTGAAATAATGATCAATTAAAAAAGCATGATGCCCGAGTGCAAGCTTCAATGAGCTAGATGGAGATCATCGGCATCGGGCCTTAGACTCCCCGACCTCACGTGATATCGTGATGTCGTGTAGCTAAGCTCCCCATCCCTCCACGCATCGATCCAAATCGACAGGGAGCTCTGATAAGAGCCTCTTCACCATCCCCGTCTCAACCTCAATCAAAACGGCATCATGGCGCCCGGCGACGTCAAAGACACTTCCGCGGCGCCGTCCGCTCCGCCTCCCGAGAAACAATCCGACATTTACAGGAGAACCCGCATCGTCATCTCCTTTTGGTTGATAGTGCTGTGTCTGGGCGTGCCGATATGGTGGAAGACTACTACGATTTACCGGGCGAATCTTCCCCTTGATGGGATGATGCAGTGGGCTGAGGGAAAGGTGAGAAGAAATCTGGGATGTTGATGTGGTGTTGATGGCTAATCAAGGGGTAGGCTTGTCGTCCTGTGTTTCCTCTTCAGATCTCTGTGAAAGCGGATGCGCTGCAGGATAACGAGGCACAGAATCTTGTGCGGTTGACGCAGCATGCTCTTGACGACCATAACGACTTCTCTGGACATCATCTGCGTCTTCAGCTCGCTCCTAAGGGGGGCGCTTCACCTTCACCTGCCGCCGATGATGATTCCCACGTCGCCCTTACGATCCAACTTGCGCCTGGCGAGAGCAACTCTGCTACGTTAGATCCCGACTCGGCCGTTCTCAACATCGCATACCCCTCTAATGCAATCCCTTCCGCTTCGTCGTCGTCTTCCGCACTCGCAACATACATCGCAAACGAGCTACAATCGACATTCTCCGAAGAACAGTCTATCATTTCATACCTCCTATCGACGTCCTCAGCACCCGATGCGAAGCCCCAAGGATTGACCCCCGAGGTCGTCGACAGATTGTCAAAGCGAACTACACGATCCCTACGATACTCGCCAACCTACCATCTTACCTTTTCCCTATTCACAGCCGGCGCAGCGCCGAGTACCTGGGATATTGAGAAGGCGATCGAGGAGTACATGAAGCCGATGCTTGATGTGTTGGGCCCCATTCATAACTTTACAATCGATACTCAGGTTCAGCTTTATGCGACGCCCGGTGCTCAATCGCAGGTGTTGAGCAAGGAGGACCTAGCATCTTTCATCAATGCTGCTGAATGGCCTCTGTCTCCTTCAATTGCGGGCGCTCCGACCGTCAACTTTGTTATTTACATTGGCGACCAGAAGATCGGGCTTGATTCGGAGACAGAGACGTCACAGTCGTGGATGTTTCCTCAATGGGGTAGTGTATACCTTCTTTCGCTCCCCGAGACAACGACGCATATATCCAGTGAGACACTCAAGCAGCCAATGCTCACATTCACTGGACATTTGCTGTCACTCCTGGGTACGCCTCAATCAGGTTCCCTCCCGTTACGACTATCCACCCTCTCCCGCATCCGCTCAGCAGATCTCCTCCTCCGCGCCTCATCAACCCTCGGTTCTCTCGCTCGCTTATCCCTCGCCCTCCCCTCAATCTCAATTCCTCATAGCGTCGCCGATGGAGTCGCTTCAACAATGGAGCATCTTCAACAAGCATGTGCCAGTCTCGGCGCTCCCTCTGGGCTTCTGCACGCTAGAATCGCAGAGGAAGAGGCAGAGCGAGCGTTTTTCGAGAAGAGCATGGTTGGGCAGCTATACTTCCCTGATGAGCATAAAATCGCGGTGTATTTACCGCTGCTGGGGCCAGTGGGTGTTCCATTGGTCATGGGACTTATTAATGAGCTTAGAGGGTGGATTCAGAGGAGGAGACAGAGGGCAAAGGATGCGGGAGAGAAGAAGGCCCAATGAGATTAGATTCGATATAGACGATACCTATGTATGAGCGTTAATAGCATGTTTCCTTGCTATCAGCCTTGTATGAGGCTAACGGTAAGCAAGGGAATACTGTGTTTCTTGTCATGTGCTTCAATTGACCATCGTTGTGATATTTACATGAAAGCCACGTGGTTGAGGCGTGCTATTTATTTTTACTTGTGATTATCACGGATCTCGGCTCTTTTTCCCCGTCTGTGCGCCGGCTCTTGACGTAACGCCAGCTTATCTTACACAATCCCATGTCATCCGCAATCTTTCCCATTTCCTGCTTCTCCAAACTCAATTGAACCCTCTCATCATGTCATGACACGGCCAAAATGCTTCCAGAACCAACACTCACACTAACACTCCCCAGCATCCACGATGGTATAACCCTCGACTGTCGAGTCTACCATCCTCTCTCGCTGTCGGCGAACCCCAAAGCTCCAACATGGCTGAAACATGCTGCTGTGGTTGCTCATCCTTATGCGCCCATGGGAGGATGCTATGATGACCCTGTGGTAGGAGAGGCAGCTGCGCAGTTACTACGGAAGGGGTTTCTGGTAGGGACTTTTAACTTTCGGTAGGTATTCTGCTGCTTTGCGGGGATTGAAGCTGATTGAGTAGAGGTGCACATGGATCTGCGGGACGGACTTCATGGACTGCGAAACCTGAACGAGACGATTATGCAACCGTTGTCGCTTTTGTTCTACACTACGTTCACGACCTCGATCCCTTCCGACCGCACATCGACAATACCCTCCACAGCGAGCCCTCGACGCCGACAAGGTTAGAAGCGCCGATTAGTCTCGACGCAGCTGTCACTTCAGCACCTCGACCACGACCCATCTTGCTCATGGGGGGTTACTCCTACGGCGGAATGGTCGTAACGCTGATCCCACCCCTCGACGCAATTCTCCAGCCGTTCATATCGCCCATCGCAGGCTCCGACGCCGCAGAAGTTCGACTTCGAGCTGCGCATCTCGCTGAGCAGCAGAATATCGTGCTTGCGAGTGCCCGTGCCGCAATGATGGAGGGGTCAGCGCGGGGGAGGAGTAAGCGAGGTGTAAGAATTGGGGGCGACGAGAGCGGGAGTCCACGACGAAGTCATTCGAGCGCTAGGAGGAGCTTTTCGCTGGATGATGAGAGGTTTAGAAAGGGTGTTCACGATTTCATCGCCAAGGCTCGAGCTGGGCGACATTCGAGAAACGTTTCGCAGAATCCACCTACGACTGTCGTACCGCCTGAGCCGGGAGAGCATCTCCCCCGTATCACGGATCTCACCATGCCACGACCTGCTTACCTCATGATCTCACCTCCCCAAGGCGTAGTCACCCACCTAGCGACCATGTCACTTCTCCCGTCGGCGTTGGTGAAGAACAAAGATCCGCAGGATGTAGCGGCTGAAGAAAAGCTGGTCAGGAACCCGTCACTGGTGATCTTTGGCGATGAAGATGGGTTTGCGCCAGTAGGGAAGTTTAGGAGCTGGAAGGCGAAGATGGAGGGGAAGATGGGATCGCAGTTTAGGGGGAGGGAGATTGAGACGGCGGGACATTTTTGGGTTGAGGAGGGGGTTTTGGGTCAGTTGAGGGAGAGGGTTGGGGAGTTTGCTGATGAGTTACTTGCGGGATAGAATTTATGGGCGTTTTCTTGGGATGTTGGAGTATTGGACTACTGGGCTTCGTGGGCAATTTGAATCGATAGTTGGTATATACAAGGGACTGAGTGAGAGATGAGCAATGAATCAAGAGACAATATTTTAATGGTATGACATTAATTCCAGACGGAACTGCTTATGAACACAGTAACAAACGAGTTGACATGGTAAGTTGATCTTTGTATTATCTATTTAGCAAGTTTATGGTAGAGCCATATGCAACTAGATCTCGGTCTAATAATTCTCTACTCCTGGTGCTCAAGCTCCTGCGATTGCTCAGCCTTCTCAACGCGGCGCTCGAGGTCCTGACCAGCGGCAAACTTGGCCTCATCCATAAGAGGAACGAACAAAGGCGCCTCGGTGAAGAGATATCGCATCTCCTCAAGGGGTCGGTTGGCGGTCTCGGGGAGGATAGCCCAGAAATACACGGCGTTGGTAAAGTTGCAGACCTATATTATCAGTATAGGTTACTAGTAAGAGTGAGGAGAGGAACTTACAATGAAGAGGATGTACCATCTCCAGCCAATGCCGTGCTTGTCATCAAGAGCGACAGAGGTAGTCTGACCGATCATAGTGTTGAAAGCAAAGGACATCATAGTAGCCAGCGACACACCCTTAGCACGGGTCTTCATGTCAAAGATCTCAGCGGGGATGATCCAAGATAAGGGACCACATGTAGCGCTGAAGGAGAAGTTGTAGATCCATGTGACGACGATGAAACCCCATCCAGCGGCACCACCACCAGTGTTCTCGGATCCAGGAGGGAAACTAGCCAGAAGAACAGTTGCGATGATGAAGGTGATGCAGTTGAGGATGTTACCGCCGATCAAAGGCCAGCGACGTCCGGTTCTGTCAATGACGAGCATGCAGATGAACTGAGCGACCAGGGCGATGACGGAGGAGATCATCTGGTATCGAAGGGTCTCGTCACCCTTGATACCGATCTTGGCGTAGATTTCAACAGAGTAGTACTGAATAGCACTAACGCCAGTCATCTGCGCAGCGACTTGAACTGAGATAGCAAGCCACAGACGTCGGAAACACGACCTATCAGTGAAGAGTTCACTGTAGCTCTTGGCAGAAGCCTCATGCTCCATCGCAAGACGTTCCTGGATCTGATCAAACTCAGCGCGCACCCAGGTATCGTTGATATCACCGTGCGCGTGAAGTTTGGCGAGCGTTTGAAGACCCTCATCAGCGCGGCCGTGGTCAATCAACCAACGAGGAGACTCGGGGAAGAAGAGGATCAAAGCGGCGAGAATCACTGCGGGGAGGTTCTGGATACCAAGGGGGATACGCCATTGGCCTGAGTTGTCGTCGCCGATGCCAGTGTATGTTCCGTAGCCGATGGCTGTGGCGACGAGGGCACCGATGCCGAGCATGAATTGCTGGAGGGCTGTTACACGGCCTCGAATGTCAGGATGGCAGAGCTCTCCTTGATACACGGGGACGATCATGACGAGGAAACCGACACTGAAAGTGTTAGTTTGTATCAAATGGGGAGGTCGTGGGGGGGACATACCCAAGACCAGCGAGACAGCGGCCCGCGTAGAGGTAGTTGATGTGATCAGCAGCAGTCTGAAGACTACCACCGAGAATAAAGATCAGAGCACCGATCTCGATTGTCCACTTTCTACCGAGGCGATCACCAGCATAACCAGCGAACATGGCACCAAAGAAAGCACCGCCCGTGAAGACAGACACAACAGCACCACTACACCCATTAGCTTTAAGTCTCACATAACAGGGAGGTATACGTACGTAGCATTGGGATCATCGCCAAACTTGCTCTTAAAGTTCCCAGAGGCAATGACCTCGGCAATTACACCGAGATCATAACCGTAGAGAAGAGAGCCTAGAGAGGCAAAGACTGAGACGAGGAACTGATACCACTTTGGTGGAAGAGCCATGATGTCGATGATGGTGGTTTTTATTTACTGATCAACTGAACTGAGAGAGGAGGTTTAGTGGGTGTATTTATACATGTTGGTCCAAGGTATCATTGCATGGGGGTCGTTCCGAGTACCCGAGCGCATCAAGAGGAACTTTAGAAAAAGGATCATCCCTCAAGACCCAAAGCAAGTTTGAGTTAACTATGTTTTTTCTCCATGGGGTGAGATAACTCTAGTTTGGCGAAATACGGGGTCTACAGCGGGTCATTGTCCCATGGGGATTTGACGAGGAGCGAAGCAAGCGATGTACCCAGTGGAGTTTGATGTCTTTCACCTGTCAACGCGGAGATTATATAGAGACTGCGATCCCTTCCGATTGGAGCGCACAAAAAGTGCGGCTCTGTACCGCTACGCGTACCGGTCTGTTTCTATGACTGGTGCGCAAAGTTTTAGGACTCACTTACACGGGGTTAGGCGAAGCAGAGGTCCTCTAAAGTTAGTGGAGAAGACTTCCTCTCCCGGCCGAGAAGGGGTCTCGTGCTGCGGAGGAGGACAAGCGCGCCAATGGGAGGGGGAGAAAGGTGGGTTAAGAAACGGCTTATACAGGGTTTAAACAAGCGCGGTGACATGTTTGCGCCTGATGCTATCGTCCCAAGGTGAGGGGTTCGCCGTACTTGACCGTTAGTATGGAGATGGAGAGAATCAGGCATAAATTGGTTGACTTCTCTCTTCTTTATTCTGTTAAATTTGTAAACAATTGTTGAGTTTATTCTTGTAGACAAAATGGCTACGTTTACTCGCATTCCTGACGATGAGCGTCCCTCCATCTCAGTAGACCCCAGCGCCATCATCTCCAAGATCGAGGATAACATCTATGGCGGTTTCACAGAGTAAGTCCCCAGCCTCACTCTCAGCTGATGAGAATCACAACCCTGACGTATACGTTTTACAGGCACATGGGTCGCTGCATCTACGGCGGCATCTACGACCCCGGAAATCCCCTGTCTGACGAGAATGGGTTCCGAAAGGATGTCATTGAGGCCTTCAAGGAGCTCAACTGTCCTGTTGTGAGATATCCTGGTGGTAACTTTGTTGCTACGTATCATTGGCTTGATGGCGTTGGGCCTAGGGAGAAGAGACCTGCTAGGTGAGTGCCTCTTGCATGAGGAGTTGAGGGCTTGAGAGACTGATGGAGAAGACCTGAGCTTGCGTGGATTGGTACAGAGACGAATGAGTTTGGCACGGATGAGTTTCTTAAGTGGTGTGAGGTTGTAGGCACTGAGCCTTACTTTGCTCTCAACTTTGGAACTGGTAAGTCTCATATTCCTCTCAAACAAACACAAACTAACTGAGTATAGGTACTCTTGATGAAGGTCAGTCTCATCATCACTCTCTCAACATCAAATACTGACTCTACTAGCTCTCGCATGGGTTGAGTACTGCAACTCCGACAGACCAACATACTACGCCAACCTCCGTCGCCAAAACGGCCGCGAGAAGCCCTACAACGTACCCCATCCCCTCTCCCTCTTCTTCTCTCTCATCACTAACAATCTCAGGTCAAATACTGGGCTCTCGGAAACGAGATGTACGGACCCTGGCAAGTCGGACAGATGACAAAGGAAGACTACGCCAAGAAGGCCTACCAATGGGCCAAAGCCATCAAACTCCTCGATCCCAACGTCGAGCTCATTCTCTGTGGTGAAACGGGCCACAGCTCTTGGGACGCATATGTCATCAAGGAGTGCATCAAGTTTGACATCCACGGTCTAGGCGGAAGCACGACTGCTAGTCTTATTGATCAGCATAGCATTCACATTTACACTGCTAGTGAGGATCACTACAAGAACGCTACTGGTAAGTTCTCCCCTTCTTAGTCTGCACAACAGAGGCACTAACGGTGTAGCTCCTCGTTCTGCTGAGCGTGCCATCGAGATCACAGCAGGTCTCATCGACCTCGCTCGCATCGAGAACAAAGTCCCCCCCTCCGTCCGCCGCCAAAAGATCTGCTTCGACGAGTGGAACGTATGGGATCCCGTGCGCGCCCCCGGCGAAGAAGGCGCCGAAGAGAAATACAACCTCTCCGACGCCCTCGCCGTAGCAATCTGGCTCAACGTCTTCGTCCGCCAGTCCAAGCACATGGGCATGGCCAACATCGCGCAGAGCGTAAACGTCATTTCTCCCCTGATGACCACAAAAGACGGCCTCCTCAAGCAACCGACCTGGTGGTCTCTGCTTCTGTACAGCAAGTACATGCGCGGTTCTACGATTGCTGTGAATGTTCGTGCGGGAGAGTATCAGGGCCCTACACATCCGGAATGGATTCGCGGTGCTATTGAGACGCCGTGGTTGGATGTTAGTGCTGCGCTTGATAAGGATGGTGTTGTTAACCTTGCTGTTGTGAATATTCATGAGGAGAAGGACTTTGAGACGGAGTTGAGGGGGTTGACGGGTGGTAAGGAGGTGGAGGTTCATACTGTCAGTGGAAAGGACGTCAAGGTTGTTAACACTGCTGAGAAGGAGGAAGTTGGTATTAAGGAGTCTAAGTGGAATGGCGAGGGCTTGTTTACGTTCCCCAAGCACTCGTTTACTCTGCTGCGCTGGAAGCTGTAGACTTGGATAGATCGGATGGGAAATAGAACAATAGATGTCAATTCATGATCTTTTCGGTCTGTAGGTGTGATCTTGCTTTCTCGATCTATTCTTGATCTCTCACATGTGCTAGAAGAAGGTCATATGTACTGAATTTACCCAAATCTAACGGGCCTTTGAGAAGTCATCTAAACTTAGGCCAGAAGCTTACATCTTGAGTCCTATTTCTCCTCTTGCTTGGTCTCCTCTGTACCATTAACAAGACTCTCTTTCTTTTCTCCCTTGCTCTCAGCCTCAATGGCATCATTCTTAGCCTTCTCCATTAGCCTCTGTTGCTCCTCAACCCACTTCCCAGCAGCATCAACAGCCCCAATCGGATCTTCGTGCATGAGTAGATACCCCTGGATGGCCGCCGGACTAAACACCAGCGAGGGAACTAGCCTTGTGAATTCCTCCGCCAACGCAGCTACCGACCTTGTTGTGTCCACTGACTTCTCCGAGAGTTCCGTCGCTTGTTCAATTGATCCGACCTCATCGTGGGAGGTTCCGTACATTAGTCTGAACAGCTGGGTGATCGTTTCGGAAGATGCGAGACCAAACTCAACAGAGAAGTCGACTCTTCCGGGACGCAACAAGGCCGGATCAATGTTTTCGGTGTGATTGGATGTCATCACCAGGACGCGACCTTCTTGTGCGCCTACACCGTCAATAACATTGAGCAGGCCTGACAAAGAGATAGGTTCACGCATAGGCTTCGGCGGCCCATTATTTGTTTGGGTCTCCTGCTTCTTGCGCTTGTTCGTCAAACCCGCTGCATCAATATCCTCCAACAAAACAAGGCAGGTCCTAGGAAGGTCACGAAAGAGCGTTGCGAGACTATCTTCCGAGAGATTGGGCGAGCCAAGACTGATCATATAGATGTTGAGACCCATCAGCCCAGCAGCAGCAAGCGTCAAACTCGTCTTTCCTGTACCGGGCGGGCCTGAGAAGAGGTAGCCTCGTCGGTAGGGAATACCCCTCGTGGCGTACCAATTCTTAGTGCGAGGGTTCAAGTATCGCGAAAGATCCTTGATGAGGCTCTGCTTGATGGCCTCGTCGAGCGCAATAGTCGACATAGGCCGCGTTGGCTTGGACATACACTTTGTCCAAGAGAGTTCGTCTCCGAATGACTTGACGGCTCGGTAGATGCTTGTGCGACCTCGTTGTTTCTCGAGGTATTCGATGCGCGCATTGTAGATAATGCGCTTGAGCACATCGGCGTTTCTACCAAGGCATGAAAGCTCAATCTTCTCCGGTCGTCTTGAAAACGGGGAGGATTCCTGGCTTTCGACGGATCTTGTAAAGGAGATGAGGCGATTCTCATGCATGAAGAAATGCGTGCCAACAGAGGGTGTCCAGTGCAAAGGCCTCGCATTATACAGCGAAATCTTGGACCTCAATTCATCAAGACTAGCAGTCGGATCAACATCATCCACATCATCATCGCCATCACCCTGATTACTCGGCGACGGGATCAGCGAAAAGGGCTCATGATCAAGGGTGCTCGACGCAAGAAGACGATGATTATTACGCGAGAGCTTATGCCGCGCAACCCAGCTCATGACATAGTTAAAAATCTCATCGTGCGCTTTAATCTCGACACTCGAGATGAACTGGGACTTTGCGGCGCTGCCGACGGCTTGGAAGAGATAGGGTGTGAGGTAGAGGAGGAAAGCGACGGATGGGAGGGTTGTGCCGCCGGGGAAGAGGGATTCTACTAGGCTGCTGACTGAGCCTAGGGCGAGGATGCTTTTTGTGCTGGGGGATGTGGTGTTGGTGGCCATGATGGATGATGCTGGGGATGGGTTGAGGAGAGAGAGGGAATGAGGGTGATTATATATCTGATCTGGGTGCCTTTTTCGTCATTTACTCAGTAATTCACTTACTATTCGGCGCATTTTATTCACTGCCTCTTTTGACGTAGGCGATGGCCAACAAGTCTCACCTGCATAAGGCGATGCATCACGATCAATTGACCCCTGAGGTGACAAAAGAAACCGCCGATCTATCTCAATGTTTGTCAAAGCTCTTACAAGTTTGGGATCATTTCTTATATTTCTTAACGAGTCGTAAGCACAGGAAATACCCTCTTCTTTTTATCTTAACGTGACTTGACTTTACTTATTTTACATAATATTTGTATAAGTCAACATGAGCGCACTCACTCCTCCAGACTTGGGTTTCTGTCACCCTTTGCCGTCCCATCCAAAGAGGCAGCCGTTAATGCAGCTGACCAACGGACCTGCATAACAGCCACTGTGCCTCACCACTAACTGTCCCTACAGCAGTACATCACCAAGGTCAGTGGCCCACGGTTTGCCTCTTTTTACAGAACCATCAAAGCCATTCTGGTAACTTGCATTGCATCCCTGTTAATTGCAGCCGGAAGGGGGTGTTTTGCTATGGTGACCCCTCACAAGCTGCCTGTAAGTGGAGTTTAGGCAGATGAGGGGTGTTGAAGAATTTGGTCAGCCTTATCATCGTAGTTGAACAAGACTGGGATGCGGTGCAATTAATTGGTCTGCTTCTTGGAGATGGTGTTTTGTTGTCTTGGCGGAGTCATTTGCGTTGATGCCTACCCTAGGCCTGATGGCGAACCAGACCTAACCAGCTCCACGCAGCTCACGATAGGCTCTTTGCAGAGCGAGTCATTTAAAGTGGAAGATTGGCTATAAAGTCTGGATCAATACCTAGTTGCCTAATTACAACGATCTATAATATTCTGTGACGTTTTAAGCATTTTACTGTTCCTTTGAGCCTTTGAGCCACCGGAGCGCCAAGTGACAGTAACATATCCCTTCGGAACCGAGATGGCACAGCTTGGGTATATTTGTGGGGTCGAACCAATTAGATAGCTAGTATCAAAAGTACCTTCCCTTAGGTAGGAATTACGGCCAGATATAGGTACCTCTGATACTGCAATCTGTAGATCGCTACCTCTGGCCTTACCAATTTAGCACCTTAAGCTTGGTATCTATAGCAGTTAGATCAGCAGCCAATCGATACTGGGTCCAGACCCACAAATATACCTAAGCTGTGCCATCTCGGTTTCTAAGGGTTGATACAGTGGACACACAATTCTCTCAGCTGTCTCAAACACGTTTCAACATCCAACTTCGCTACGTCATCCCTTTCATAACCGCCATGAAACATCATCAACCTCATCACGCGTGAACATGATCCCTTGCACAACAACACCAGCAAGTCCCTCTGTGATCAGGCACAGGAATGGCTCTGATTGGTTGGGAATTAGAAGGACCTAAAAGTTTCTAGGTTGAGATTGCCTAATGGCGCAGGTAGCTGAAGGAATCGCGTATTACACACCAACAATATTTTACTTCACAGCTTGACACGCAGACGCTCAGTAGTGTAAGAAGAAAGAGAAATTAAGAATGGTATTTTCCAAAACACAGTTGGTATCGGTTAGCTTTTCAGCTATGAGGTCTTGCAACGCCCGCTCCATTCGCTAACATCCAAACACACTCAAACCCCTGACCATGACCATATAGAAGGGAAGCTCCAATACATTAACACAATATGCGCTCCAGTGCGCCTATACACGCTTTCATTATCGTCAGATCGTCTGACTATGATACATTTAGGTCATGACGTGATCCTGCACGGCATTCGAAGGGTTCTGTAATCTCAGTTAGTTAAACCGTTCATCCCTTGACGAATCGAGGAAACTGACCTTGTTGACTTCGCCAACTATATCAACACCACTATATCGCAGCTTAAACAACAAGCTATCCAGTCCCAGAGGACCCAGCCTCAACAGCGAGGCTATGAAGCTGTAATACTGCACGTTGCGACATATTCCCCTCTCCTTCTCCTGCAGTTCCTGAAACTCAGCATACTCCTTCTCAAGCTGTCCCCTAATCTCAATCTCTCTATCCGTCGCCTTTTGAAATTCCTCCCGGATTTCCTTCTGCACACTACGGATCGTAGTCTCGCAGTGCTGCAGTCTTGAGTTGGGATAAAGCAGAGTTCCTTTGTACTCATCAGACTCTGGGTGAACGTTTTGTTGTTCAAGGGTCTGTTTTATTAATTCCAGGCTCTCGATGATTTCTGCCTCTCTTGCCTGGAGGATCTTGAGGTTTTCGCATAGGGCTTGGAGTTTTCTGTTGGGGCCTTGTGTAGCTGCCATGGCGGACTCTGTGGCTTGGACTTTGGTTTTTGAGGTTGTGAGGAGGGGTGTGAGTCTCTCTCCTTCTGATTTTTCTTGGAGTTCTAGGAGTTCTAGACTTTTGATGATGTCCTCTGAGGTTGAAGGGAGTGAAGGAGTTGATGATGGTTGTGGCTATTATGATGAGTAAGTACGTGTTGACCACAGGTTTTCAAAGATGTTATACTTACCGAGTTCGAGTTTGATTCTGTAGCGTTCTCAGCAACAGGTTCGTGGACGGGCTCGTCAGAGTCGATCTGCATCTCTGTCTCTACAGACTCTCTGACGTGAGCTTCAGGCCGTTCAACAGTTTCAGCTGCCTCCTCAGGTTGAGGTTGCACCGAGGATTCAGACTCCATGCCTTCAGGTTGAGACGATGGCTTTGATTTAGGAGACTTGCATTCCTCTCCTTTATCGGCGCTGGAGCTCCTATATTCAGGAAAATCTGATACTGTTTCCACAAACATGGAGCCATCTTCCATCGTCGCGTCCACTTCACCCTCGTGGACGGTCGGACATGATGACTCCGCACGCGTAGCCCCTGGAGAATCCGCCGTGACCGTCGTGACACTTGACGCCCTCGAAATAGGAGAGGACGCCGACGCGTAGTCGGACACGACCGATGAGGAAGACGGCGCCGGAGAAGCCGGTGACACAACACTTGCTGTCTCCGGCGGCGTATCCTCAACCGCGACTGGCGCCGCGGCGGTATTCTCACAGGGAACAGACACTTGCTGTTGCTTCTTTTCTTTCCTGGTCTCGAGACCAAAATGCTTGAGGGCATTACTCAGATCAGCTCTGCTGAGCTTTGGATTGTTCTTATCCCGCTCCCTCGCGGAGCGAAGCAGAGTGACTTTGAGAGCATGACAAACATCGTAGTTGAGATTGTACCTGCCCTGATACCCCTTGATCAGATCCCGCAGGTCCCTCATCATGGCGACAGTCCACCTCTCGGGCTCGAACGTTTCACTCGTCCACTGCCATGGCCACTGCCCCGTGAGGATCTCGATGTCTCTTGCGAGGGTCATCCGAGGATCTGGAGGAGGGGCTTTCTTGTCAAGCTTCATCCTGATCTCCTCATCCGAGAGGTTTGGGGTCAGATGTAGATTTCAGTCCTCTCTTGATGCGTGGCGCATATGAATCCTTACTGCCGTAGGGTCTGCCTATACGGCGACGGGAAGAATCACTGGCCATTGCATTAGACATTCTGTTGCATGTGACGAAGATGCAGCTATAGATGACTTACTCTGAGGGGCATTTTCGATAGCCAGTTGTTGGAGTATTTATACTCTCGCGTTGGTGGGGGTTATACCATCTTTCTATATAGCTCCACCATTGTCGAGACGCGTCAAAGAGGAGGTCGTGATAGTGGCTGCAACCCTCACAACCCTAGCGATCAGCTAGCTATGACGTCAATGTAGCATTCTAGACTTTGTCTTCACCAATGGCATTCTCTCATGACGCTGGGGTTTGAGACAAATGACCAGGTCCAAAACCCAGACAGTGTAGGAAAACGCGACTATATTCGTCTCAAACCAATATTTTAATGCCTCGTAGTTGGAGTATCTATCCACCAATCAAAAAATCAGAAACGATTAAAAGTATTACCCAAAGAGGCAATATGTCACGTCGAATTTGGGCGTTCAACACAGTGCGTTGAAGTGGAGTAATAGAGTTTCGAGTGAGCTGATCGATGCGGTGAGTTTGATTGACCCCGCTATATAGCGAGATTAGCAGGAATGTCTTGGTTGTTTTGATAAAGAGTCATGCTATTCCCACACAACGCGATTGCTAATCCCACATAAAAGTCACGTGCAGCCGATCTTCAATTTCTCAATCTCAAGCCTAACTTATCCCTCTATTTATCTCAA
>JAAOAT010000075.1:0-47217 GCA_013186855.1 Fusarium ramigenum | reverse complement strand
TTGGCTTCGCCTCTCCTTTGATAGCTCCCCGGGAGCTGTGAGGCTGGTTTGGCCAGATACTTCCAACGGTTTGTTGCGCAACTCACCTGTTCGCCATCGAGAATGTCGAACTGACGTTGAAACAGACAACAAAACAACTGTCATTCGCTCCCCCACTCCCGCAATTGCCCCAACATCCTGTGTTACACCCGTTTCGCGAACATCGTGCTGTCGGGCTTCGACTTCCGGCCGGAAAAGTGGGTGGTACATACTCCATGTCTGCACGTCATTCGACTGCGCACTTCGGTGGGTTTCCCGGATTGGTCTGCTCAACTTGGACAGTAGCTGACGTATCCAGTCGAGTATGCTTTCGGTGCTCCTGTTCGCCCCAAATTGATACGTCTCACTGGATCTGCCACAACCGCACGAAACGTCAGTATTCGCACCTCCGCCAAGCTTCGCCTCTCCTTTGAGAGCGCCATCTCACTGGCTTGTCAACAGCTACTGGCTTCGCCTCTCCTTTGAGAGTGCCATGTCACCGGCTCGCCAACTGTGTCAACTTTGCCTCCCCTTTAAAGTGCTGGTCCCCCTCAGCTTCGCCCCCCTTTCCTGAAGGGTGCTGCGACCCAGCTTCGCCTCTCCTTTGAGAGCCCCATCTCACTGGCTCCACCAACTGCTACCGGCCTCGCCCCCTTTCAGAGTGACCTGTCATTGGAATTGCCCACACACTGTCACTGAGCGCATCATCGTCAGGCTCCGTCTCCCCCTTCATGACGCTGGCTCCCCAGCTTCGCCTCTCCTTTGAGAGTGCCATCTCACCGGCTTCGCCGACCTCACCCGACCACGCATTTTCTTTGACGGTGCTGTTTCACAAGCTTTCCCTCTCATTTGAGAATGCTCTTCCGGGTTCATTCAGACCTTGAAAGGAGTCAGTCATCATGAGCCTACGCCTTCCCTTTGAAGGTCCATCTCGTCAGCTCTACCTCTCCTTCGGATACTGTTAGTCCCTTTGCAACAGGTGATTCATGGAGGTAGGAGGGCCTTGGTTGTTATCTTAGTGTTATGGTTATCTGGATTATTGAAAATCTCCGCCAGCGATAGGCACGACTAATGATGAATTGTACAATGGTGAGGATCATATAGCAACAGAGTTCCTCCCCAAGGCATTGAACTAGTATGGCATCATCGATGGGAATTCGCACTCGAGACTCGTGGCTGAAAGCTTATTCCGGCAGACAGAACTTAGATGTGAATCAGGATTGTCAAAAAGAGTTGCATGGCGATAGACAGTTGAAATTTGGATACAAAGGATATTTGGAGGTAGCCTTTTGGATAGAGTGAAAGGGGGCTAACTATTCATGTCTGATATCTCTACTGTTTAAATAAGATGCAAAGGTTTTAGGGTCTTGTATCTGTCGTGAGCACCTGGCCAAAAGCAAAGACTACAGACGTTTGCAATGGGATGTCTCCAACTTGCAACCGGGATTCCGAATTATAGAGGTATTAAATCGAATGTGATACACTTGCGGACTGTACTAACATGTCACATGGTAGCCCAAAGTAAGCAAACGCAACATTTATTTGTCGGCAATCTCAACAAAGCCACCAAGCAAGACTGTAATACATAGTCAATCCACGAATGTCCTTGCCGGACCACCCAGTGGAGCTACTACCAACCCACCAACCCAAGGCTAACCCTCCTACGCTCCTGTCAATTCGGCGTGTTCCTCATTCTCGATATCAGGGTTGAATGGGGGCTCTTCCATGGTCTTAATGAGTGAACCCTCATTTCTCGACATATTCACAGCAATACCAAGTTCCTCGAGAGGCTTGCCCTGAACGAACGAATCCATGATATTGTTCTTGTCACCCGGCGGACTTCGAGACCATGTACACACGCGTTGTAGAGGCCTGCAACATTGGCACGACTGATCGTCCGGGTTGTAGTCGCACTTGGTTGTCTAGGTTCGTTAGCCGTGGAGTCTGGTAAGGATGAGGAGTACATACAGTACGCTGAGATAAACAAAGATCACACGCTGATCTATGAGCAGGTTTCAAGAACCCTTGTGGAGGCTTTTCTCCAATGCGAGTATTGGGGTATTGCTGCGGTGGGAATAGTTCGAGAAGTCTGTCCTTATTATGGCTCATCGTGTGGTTATCAGGCCAAACCAAGTGCTGGGGCTGAACTACTTCCAATACTCTCTTTTGTTGAAGATGATCATAACGTAGGAAATTGACCTTTGATGGCGGAGTTGGGAATAGCCATCCTGGGCTATTGGTATAAGTAATCTTTTCGACGTCGCAAAGCATACCAATGCCAAGGCGATATATATATAGGGCAGGATTTTCTTTGCTGATAGACTCCCAAAGGCTTCGTCGCTCCAAATAGTACTGCTTCCATTCAGTTTTGCCTTCGGGAAGCCATTGTATCATGACAGCAAGAGATCTAAGCTTCTCAAGTTCCGAGTTCCGGCCAACCTGGGGGGGGAACCGCACAAAACGCAGAGGATGAGGAAGATAGACCCCCGCCTTATCCTTGGCGACCTCTACCACAAGGTGAACTGGTTGTCCGTTTCTGAGGCCTGCATCCTGGCCAACTTTCATGGGAACTCGAACTCTTAACTGTGCGCCCCATCGGATAATGAGTTCATCCGCGGTTAAAGATATGACTCGACGTGTACGATAAACATACGCCTGTTTGACTGGATTGTACCATGATGCCCAAGACTCTTCGGCCTTGGGGTGTTTGAAGATAGGCGTTTGCCAGTTCAACCCATAACTTTCGTTTGGTACCCAGCTGGTTCTGGAGCTAATTTGTCGCATCAGGCGGCTGAACGTCAGACATGCAGTAAAATCGCCGTTATATGATCCAATAACGCTGGGACCGTTAGGCGAGAATAGGACCGTATACCAGCTCTTGAGGAGGCAAACCATAGAAAACTCAGCGATATCGAGAAAGTTGGCTGGAACGTCAAAATTAGTCTGGAGTAGAATTGGCACCATTATCATCTTTTTAGCCTTTGAGGCGAGACGATAATGAACTGTCTTCTTGCCATTCCTGGCATTCTTTTCGTGAGATGACTTGCGAGATTGGAAGTCGATAGTCTGGCCGATGTAGAAGGCAGTGTCGTGTAAGGTTCCATGTACGTTTCGGCCACCGAAACCATTGTAGATGATGACATAGATTCCAGGTTCCTTCGGCCATTTGGGAGAGATCGGCGTTAGCTTCTTCAGATCATCAAGGTTGAATCTACCGTTTCCCATGATCTTACGGGCTTCTTTTGTAATGCCTATCAGACCGTAGTCAGCATATGTTGATACGAGTGCTTCGACGAGGAACTTACATTTGTTGACAGCATCACCGTACTCAGAGGCTCTATTATGAAAGAAAATGTTCTTGCTCTTCTCTGACATTCCCAAAAGGGCTTCGTTGAGCGTGTTTTCGTCGCGCTTGATGGTCTGCCAGAGATCGCGAAGTGTTGCATGAAGCACATCTTGAGGAGGCGAGGCGGTTTGGCTTGTTCCGGCTTGACCTTGGCTGATGTTGCGAACCTGGGGGAGCTCGATTGGAAGAGGATCAACGCGCTGGACTCCCTTGTGGAGAACATCAAGGATTACCCAGCCTAAATAAGAGTTAGGATACAAATTTTGAAGAGTTTAGGATGCAGCTTTGAGGAGTCTAGGATACGGAGTAATGGGGTAAAGATCACTTACCTCGCAGCCACGTTGCGCCATACGGACGATGGACGAAGCCGTAGTTTTGGTTTGTGCGAAGGGCCCAGACCTCGTCGCCTTTCATTACCCTGAGGCCAGGAACCAGACCATGTGGAAGTGTGTGATTGCGCGGGTCCCAGTCTTGCGTGACTACACATGCCCAGCCATTAACCACCTCGGGGTCGAGATCAGCAGCGGTCTCGTCAAAATGAGAAGAGATCTCGGCGGGGGGATCGGGGTGACGAGGACGAGCGGGAGACTCCAGGCGACGATACGGTGACCCTTGCCGACGAGATGGACGAGAAGGTGACTCCTCTCGACGTGAAGGTGAACCCGGAGATTCGAAGCCTTGAGGGGGGCGAGAAGGCGATCGCTGGGGAGGACGAGAAGGCGATCCCTGAGAGGGGCGAGATGGGGGACTCTGAGATGAGGGTCCCTGAGAAGGACGAGCGGGAGCTCCCTGAGAGGGACGTGAAGACGATCCTTGAGAGGGCTCTCCCTGTTGATCGCGAGTGGTAAGGTTCTTAAAAAAGCCGGAAATCGATTGCTGGTTGGGATCAGGGGGTCCTCGAGAGAAACGAGAGGAGAATCCTCCAGAGGGACGAGAAGAGGATCCTTGAGGAGGACGGGAGGGCCCTTGAGGTTGTTGAGAAGAAGGCCCTTGAGCGGGATTCCCTTGCTGATCATTAGAAGTGCGGTTTCTGAAAAAGAAAGAAATCGATGACTGAGTAGCGCGAGATGGAGGTGTTGGTTGAGAGGGATTTGAGGAAGATCCCTGAGGAGGACGGGAAGAAGACCCCTGAGGAGGACGGGAAGAGAAACTCCCCCGGCTATTGGAGAAGGAACCCCGATAAGACATCTTGCTGTCTATTGTTGACGATGATGATGATGAAGGAGCAAGAAATGGTCAGCCAGTATAAGGCGATGTTGTTGAAAGATAAAGCCTCATTGATGTAATGGTAAGAGGCAAGGTATTAGAATGTTCGGAAGGTGCGCACATGTGCTGTCTTCACGTGATGCAGTCGCTGAATCACTGCATTCTGTAGCAATGAATCGATACCTCGCAGGACACAAAGCCTTCAAGGTACAGCCACCGTTATGTTGAAGTAGGAAGTCGGTCCAGAAGGGAAATTGGGCAGACGAGCCACCATCAACAGCGACAGTGAATCAACAAGTAAATCCCTGGCAGGCAGAAGATATGTGTCGTGTCATCCCATGGCTACGATGACCATAACCTGCAAGCATCAAGGTCCATGTGTACATCAGCTTGTTTACGTACCAAATCCCCCTCAACCCTCGATGATTCAATGTTTTCGCCGAAAGTATCAACGGGTTCGGAGTAACTCTGAATTGTTGATTCACCGACAATATCCTTCAAGGTATGTTGTTTGTGATATGGTTCTTAGCGGTTCGTTCTCGATCTGTCCGAGTTTCACCACAATAGCTATGTGAGACATGGTTTGGGTACTAGAGATTGGATGACTGCTGTATCTAATGCCAAAAGAAAAGTGCCCACAGATGGCTACGAGTATGTTCCCAAGAGCGACATAGCTCCAGATGTTGACCCAGACTACGAGAAACAAGTAATCCAAGGTCTACTGAATTTACATAAAGACGAACTAAGTTTACCTAAATCTTTTCAGGGTTTAGGACAACAGCCCTAAGATTTATTTCTTTCCCACGTTTGTGTACCAGTTTTACATGATTCCCCTGACTTCTTTAGCTTACGTGACCACCAAATGTCATCGGCCCGTCACAGGATGTCCCAACTCCTCAATGGAGACGTCGCCAATCCCAAACTCGGCTCGGAAGTCTTTTGGCTTTCGCGCAAGAAGTTTATCTCGGAACATTGTATGGAGTATAAACATTTCATAGGCCAAGATGCACCCACGTGGGGGCACAAGTCCACAGCGCGATCGCATTTCTTGCTGACGAGTTGCCATTTGGTAATAATTTGAAGTTAAATCTTAACTGTGAGGTTAATTATGTGTCCTATCACTATCGGTAGGTGGCCAGGAGCCGTCTGGTACGTCGTCTTGAAAAAATAGGATGTAAGAGCCCCTCTGTGAGCTCCTGAAGGCGTTCCACAGCGCTTTCGCACTTCTTTCTCACGAATCATCATATGACAACAATACAAGGCCATCCATTAGGATTGCTGTTAGCCAGCGCGCCACGGACAGGTGGGTCGGAGCCTTCTGGCTTATCGTCGTGGAGAAACAAGACGCTCGAGCTCCTCTGGAAGCTCAAGGAGGCGTTCTACGGCGCATTCGGACCGCGGTCGACATTTCGCAATGACGAAAAGCAGCTTATTGTTGAGATAAACACAAGTCAGGTCGCCATTGGCAGGTGGCTCAGAATCTTCTGGGATGTCAGCGTGGAGAACAAAACGCGAGAACTCATTCACAAGCTCCTGAGGCGTTTCACGGCGCGTTCATACCTCCCGTGAATCACCATTTAACGAAAATGAAATGCCAGTTATCGATATGAATCTCGGTCCGTCTCCATTTGTACGTGGCTCGGGATCTTCGGGCTTATCGTCCTGGAGAAATGAAAGAGCCCATCTGCAAGCTCCTGGAGGCGTCCACGACGCAATCGCCTTTCTTGCACACAGTTGCTGTTTGGCAAAGATTAAATCCAATTATCATTGACATAATTTCGGCCGCGCCATCATTAGCAATTGGTTCCAAACCTTCAAGTCATTGACCAACCCCGTGCACATTGACGAGACGCAGGACTTCAGAGACCATGATCCTCCTACTTGTTACCAGGTGTTGCTTCTTATGTTCAATCTTGCTACTAATGTGAGGGTATGTGCCAGAACGAGCAGAGGGCGGAGGTCGAGAACATGAAATCTGATCAAGCTTAGCGTAACGAATCGGCGCGGGTAACGGGAGGATGCAGTATAGCGCCCTTCACCGACCTACTTGTTTACCCCCACAACAGATTCTGCAAGAGTTTATCCTCTCTGGGGTAACTCCAGTCTGTTTCATACACATTACTGCTGTGATTAAACTATTTGTGCCGACTCAAGATCTTGAGAATGGGCACAAACAGGAAAAAGGGCCGTTTTCCACAAGCCGACAACATGAAGATAACTGACTGTCTCGATAGCCTTAATGCTAGAACTGGGTAAAATATAGTAAAGGGAACACAGATAAGGATAGTCGCTGACAGCTGCGGCTAAGAGTGCTTTGAAGCTTGTTGGCTTTGGTCAACTCGATGCCACCATCTTACCTACCTCGATCGACAAGCTCGCGTACTAGGCGAAACGTTAGTCATCGCCACACTTCTCTCTTCTGCTTGGCTTCGCCGGCCCTTTGAGGTTGCTGCCTTACCGGCCTCTTCTCTCTTCTAGTGGTGTTGCCACTGCGAACTCTCTCTCTCTCTGTGCCCATCAGCTTGTCCTCCTTCAAACACCATCCTTACTGGCTATCTCACCAACTTCTCCTCCCCTGCTGATCCAGTTCAATGCAGCGGCTTTGCTTATTATCCCGGTGCCGTGGCCGTTCAGATTGTGGAAACTTCCACTGTGGGTGGAAATGACCAGTGACGGATTGTGCAGTAGCTAGGATCGCACGGCCATAGACGGTTTGCATTGGCATCGACTTGGTATGGCTATCATCAATCTGAATCAGAGCGGTCACAGGGGGTTAAACGGCGTATAATGCCATGGGCAGTTGAAATGTGATGCGAAGAATGCTTGGGGGTAGTTTTTTAGACGGACTAAAGGAAGAAGGCTGCGGATGGCTGTTCATTTGTAGTACTTCTACTGGTTGATCAAGAGGTTCAGGTATTCCAAGAGCCTAAAAGTTCCATGTTTCGTCAACGCCGAGCGATTATAAGCCAAGAAGTCGGACGTTCTCGGGTACTCGCATTGGAACATTATACCAAGGAGATCGTTTCTCAAGCAAGCCAAGCCTGTTTCACTCATCAACTCTCTTTCTGATTAAGTACCTCGCCTGTTTGCACTGGTCCACCACCAACGTGACGCTGCCTCAAATTCCCAGCCTCGTCATGCTCTGCATCCCATTTCTCAATCTCGACCAAAGGCACTCTGACTAAACGATGCGTGTTGGCGCCATTTGTGTCAACTTCGAGAACTTCCGGCCGAATTGCATAGCCCTTCCATTTGGGAATGATATAGATCCAGAAGACGTAGTATACACCACAAAGAATCATGCTGGGAGGGATGTTCAGTCAGATGACGGTCCATGCGATAATCAGAAGGAAGGAAAACTCACATTGCGATGCCGACTACGCAGTACGTTGCGTACCAGAAACTCACATCGCCGGCGTATGGGCCACCCTTAGGAGGATACCATGGCATGACGATGATGAAGATCTGAATGAGAATGAAGAATATGGCTGCGACATCCCAGGCCTTGAACTCTGGAGGCCCTCTTCCGACGCGCTTGTTGTGACGTCGGACGATGTAGAGGCCGATGCTCATGGCTAAGAAGAACAGGCCTTCGGGGTATGTCTTGAGGCTCACGACTGGCTTACAGTAAGCAAGACGAACAAGAGAAGCTTGCTTTTGGAGGACTCACCAAATTGGAATGCGTCACCAGCAGGAGGAGCTACGATCATGATGAACGTCATGGCCCATTTCAGCAGATAGGGTCCGATGGGTGTTCCGAAGGGCTTTGTCGATACCCAAAATGTAGTGAAAGGCAAGACTCCTTGGCTGCACCTCGAGTCAGTAAACAAAGAGAAGCTATGGAGATATGAAGACCGACCGTCCGATCTCACGAATCAATCGTGAAGCACCGATGAGTGTAGCAAGAAGGTTGCCGTATGCACTGAGGAGCACAAGAACGTTCAACGCTGTCACAGCACCACTGGTACCGAAGACACTGGTGAAGAAGACTGATGCAGCGATCTCATTCGACTCTGCAAACTCTTCCTTGGGGACTAAAAGCTCACGTCAGTGCATCAGGCCGTGAGGCTCATAGCGCGGTGAAGCTTACCAGCAGAGAAATACGCGACATTGCACAGCATGTACAGAACAGCAACGAGAAGAACAGAAATAAAGCCGTACTTCTTGATCGTAGGGATCGGTCTCTTGACTTCGTTGACTACGTTAAAGGCATTGGCGTAGCCAGTGTATGAGAAGACGATGTTGACTAGGGCTGTTGAAAGGTCGTTGCCGTTGGTGGTTGTGCCTTCGAAAGCATTGCGAAAGTTGGCGTTTGGGTCTGGGATTCGAGAAACATTGCCGCCGAGAACGACAAAGCCAGTGATTGATATGCTGCAAAGGTTAGAGTGAGAAGATTGACGAGGTAGTGAACTCACAAGATGAGGGTAATGATCTTCAAGAACCCCAAGACGTTGACAGCCCAAAGAGAGTATTTGTTGTGAGCGATGACACCTGAGCTGATATTAGCAAGCTCATGTAGTCAAGTCAAGGATAGACTCACAGATAACAGCAAGAGTGTAAGCAGCGATGGCGACGCCCTTCATCTCCCAGTCACTAGGTGTCTTTCCTGCAATTCTCCAGAGATACCGAGAGAGCACTACACAACCAATTAGTCACCGACAACCCAGGATATTACTGAAAACGAACCGATTGCATTGCTACTGCTGAACGACAAGACAACTGATTGCACTGCATAAGCAATCGGAAAGAAATGCTTCGGTCGAGGGTATGCTTGTTCGAGGTATACAACTTCGGCTCCGGATCGACTTGGGAAATAACTGGCAAACTCGAGATACACGCAGAATCCGGCAATGGCCATGATGAAGCCGATGAACCAGTAGATCAAAGCGAGACCTACTGATCCCGTGGCGTTGAGAATGCTTCCAGCTAGAGCAGGGTCAGTATGCTGGCTACCAGTTACAAGACATGGCGATAGTACATACGCGTCGAAAAGATACCAGTACCAATCATCTGGTTGACGTTCAAGAAAATGATAGTCAACCATCCGACGTGATAGCCTAGAGGCGAGTTTGTCTCGACAGGCGCACCGATAGCCTCCTGATAAGAAGCCTTTGCATCATTCCCGCCCTGTACACGTGTAAAAGCAAGATTTCCATCGCGAAGAAGTGCAGGATCAGAGCTATCAGACGTATAGTTCTGATCGGCATCGACAACAGCTGGTTTAGCCTCTGGCTGAGGACGCCATCGCGATAACGAGAAGCCCATGGCGAGACAATGGAGATAATTTTTAAGATAAGGATACTCTAGCCTTCAGCAGGCCAGTGCAACCTCACATCTTTAAACAATTCGCCTTGATAATAGCCATCGGGAGATATCAAGATACGAGCATGTCGATCCCTTGGCCCCCGGTTCCATGCAGATTGGCTATCGATTGCGTGACGCTAATGACCTTCCAGACTGGTGAGAGCACGCCATAGGCCAAGGCGTTGACGCCAAATTCAGTGTTACGCTGACAGGACCTTTTGGCAAGCCAAGGCACTAAAGAAGGTGATTGCAACGTTGATTCGGAGGTTTCAGTCAAATGATAAGCTGTAGGAATATGGTCTAAGTCTTTAAGAGGAAGTTGTTAAGACAGTAGCCAAGATTCATTTGGATCAGCGCCCGTAGCTTGCATTGAGTTTTGGCTAAATGGATTGCTGCAGGGTGTTTAAATTAAGCATAATGTTAGCCCAGGCTGACTGGACGGGTATTAGTAGCCGGTTTTGAGCAGGTCCTCGTATCAGGCTGCATAAGTTGTGGAGGAAGGCGTTTCACAGGAACAATGAGATGAGAGAATGAATGCTTTGATTGAAGTTGAGACCTAACATCTTGTGATAGATCATAGAAGATATTGGTAAAGTAAACCGTTCAAAGCTTTGTGCTGACGAGGCGAATGAAATGAGCTGGATATGAGTGCAGTTATGAGATCCAAAGACTCCAGAACGGAAAGCAAAATGAGGGAATAGACGGAGGGGCAGGGTAAGAAGGTTAACAGAAGGACGACAAGCTAGCCAGATACAAAGACATGTGCAACTCGCTTATAACAGCTCATCGACCTCCTCGGAGTGCTCGCGAAAAGTGTTACGCCAGGCAGCGTTCGTCTGACGAGCAGCAAAGGCCATGGCCTGTTGCATACGCTGTTCAGAGGAAGCGACTCTTTTCCTGGGGTTGAATGATCCAGCAAATTGTATAATGTCCTCCGCGTCCATAGTAGCATCGGCCCCGTAGCATGAAGAGATTTCAGGGGAAGTCTCATCCATTTGATAATGATCGCTGTTCTCTCCCAGAGACTCTTCATCGTCCGAGGGGGGAATCGTCGTCCTTGGATTGACGATATCAGAGTACTCCCAAGACCTCACCGGGGATCCTCCAAGGTTGTGTCTGCTGGACGCGGTGTCGGATTCCTCGCTGGGATTTCCACTGTGGAACGGTCCAACGTTATCGTCACGGTAGATATCTGAATCCTCATCTTCCTCGGGGCTGAGTCGGCCAGTAGGTGTGCCATAACCTGGTGACATGGACGTGCTGCGACGGCGAAAACGCATCTCAGTATACTCGCGCTGTGGCATGCGCTGGGACAGATAAGCGCTGGTATGTCTCTATTCAGATTCCATGGCACCACGCGCCAAAGCATCTCCGATATCGTCCCAGTCGTCATCGCTGTCGGGTGACTCTGCTAGCCTCGACCCTCGATCACTGACCAAGCATTCGGTGGAGTCCATAAAACTTTGTTCGACTTCTTCGTCCATGTTTCCGTCCGCAAGTGACATTTCGGGGCTTGATTCCGGAATGCTGCTCAACCTCGTGGATGATCCCCGATCACTTGGCGGTGACATCAATTCTAACACATCATCAGTAATGAGAACCAGCAAGACATAAGATTGCCAACTTACTCATTCTAATCAACTCATTATCTGGAGTCTGGCGATTCTCTCTCGCTTGCCAATGATCCACCAACGCCTTGAACTGAGGATCTTCCTTATCCCCATCAAAGACGCGAAAGTCCTCCTTCGCAGCCCAAGCAGTCTCACACTCCCAAGGGAACCTCTTCCCAAGAGTAAAGAAGATGACAGGATACACTCTCTTGTGCATCTTTCGTTGACCGTCTTTGTATCCCTCTGCCCAAACACCAGCGAGACCACGGCGTTTGTCATAGCAGGCTGGTAACTCATCTACTGACTCCAACAGTCCACGGTCAACTGGTGCGATGTACTTGCTCCGAAATCGAGGGAAGGACTCCCAGGGAAGAACGTAGGCGGGGTAGCAGATGCCATCGTCTGGCCACTTGATCCAGTAGATTTTCTTAGCGGTGATCGCAGAGGGCTTTTCAGTGCCGTCCAGCTCACGCGCGAGAATGGTGCGCTTCCTCGTCGCCACTACTTGTCGGATAGGGATATGTCGAGGATGAGCGGGGCTGATATCGCCAAGAAGCGATGCCATATCGCTATCGGTGCGTGCGCCACGTTGAGGACGATAAGGGTTGTCGCCAGTGCCTCTGGTAACTTGGGAGACGCCCTTCTCCTTAGACTTGAGAACGACCCGTTCATTGTGTGCCTTTGCGATTGTAGCGTCGCAGTCGAGAATCTTGATGCCAAAGGCTTCAATGGCAGATTCACGAGTGGGTGGGAGCCCATGCGCTATAGCATGCTTCGCGGCAGCCTGTGCCGGCCGCGCAAGACCATCTGAGGGCAGACTATGTTCTTCACAATGAAAGACATACCACTCGCCACTTCCTGACGGTGTCTCGGTGATCTTCTGACCGGAGAACCCACCTATTTCCGCGGTCGTGATCTCACGACAACGTGCACCACGGTTGGGAAATGGGTGGCCTCCTGCGTCGGGGGAAATCTGCCTGCTATGGGAAGGGCTTCGAAGGCTAGGGTTGGGAGAGACAGGGGAAGAATTTGCTGTATCGAGTGGCGCGTCGTTGTCGCTATCATCGCCCACGTCGGTAGGTGGTGTAGGTGGCAGAGATCGTGCCCTCAGTTTGTCGTGATACACAAGTATGACCTCCATAGCCTTGTCAGTCTTTGCCATAAATTCCTTGACGTATGGCTCGACGTGGGCCAGCGTGAGAAGCTCCTTGCGTGCTCTACCGATGTCGCGGACGATCCTTTTCTGCTCCTCTCCCAACTCTTTAGCATGATTGGCATGGCTAGTGATATCTTGATTATCCTCTTGAAGCTTGCGCATCTCGGCACCCAAGTCTCTGATTCGGTTATCGAGATCCAAGTGGTCGTCTTTCAGGCTTAGCACGCGGTAACCCATGAGTTGCCTGTGACATTCTGCGGCGTTTTCTGCGATGAGCTTCACAGTTGCCAGCAATCTGAAGCAGGATTCAGTCTGGGAAACATCATCTCCATCCATGATGGCTGTATGTGTATAAGGAAGACTTAGGGTTGATATTGGGGGCTATTTGTAAAAGGAAGTGTCTGGGGGTTAGTTGACGCTGAAGATGTAAGAACGATGAAGAGAGAAAAAGGAGAGGTGGGATGGGCGAGATAATAACCAGTTTCTGTCAGAGAATGTCTGTTCCCGTATCCATGCATCTACAAACACTTTCTCAAGTTGAGGCGTCATAAAATTGTGTCTAGTCGTTTGTTGTGTTACACAGTTTCCAAGAGTTGGCCAATGACGGACAAATAGTTCTGGGCAAACATGAAGTGGCATGCAGAAGTATGCACATCTTGTTATCTCTTCTCTCCAGCATTTCGATGAATGAAACAAGGCTACTTGATGTCCCTCAAAAGCGTAGAAGTTGTATGTGAAGTATACAGAAACATCATTTCCATGTCTTGTTAAGCATGCCCTCTCAGTTTCGTGGCATGTTTTGCGGTCCCATGCTGCCAAACATCAAGGTCTAGCATTTTGCGATCAGACACAATCTTCGGGTATATGCAGTGCAGTGGAGGCTATTCATGGGTACTTCAAGACAAGCTGGCGTTCGTGTTACCCAATCTGCCAACGTGACAGAGTACGTATCTGGCGAGAGATGAGTCGCATTTTCCCAGGCTAAGATAGGCTTTCATCGGGAAAGCTAAAGTCCTGTGGATGGCTACTAATAAGCTGCGGATGACTACCTAACAGCCTGCGGACGGCTACTAAATGACCTGTAGATGGGTAGTTTAGTATATGAAGGCACTATGGTTATACTGGATACTTATAGGCTCAGAAATAAGTACCGTAGCCTTTAAGTAATATAAAGTTACGCTTAATATAGAAACCGTGGCATCGACGACACTTTAGACTGCAAGTAGCAATAGTACCTCTTAAGTTGCTACAGAACCTCTTCTTGCAAAAAGTAAAGAAAGTGGCGGACATTGTGCCCTGTAACTTGGCTGTCCAACCATGCAGCAGTGTTGTGTCACCACGAGATGTTGGCTTGGAACATCGCATACAGTATCCAAAGAGTGAATAGTTCAAGAAAACAGCGAGCTTATCCGCGAAATAAAACATGTAAACAACTCTGATTGTATCTGGAGTGTGATCCGTGTGGCCTCTTGACCATGGCATCCAGGCGGTGAACAAGGATGATCGGTTATCGCAGCAGTAACAATGTCGCACAAGCTTGATCTAACGCTGAGATCTAGATCGGTGCTGCTGGCTGCAGAGCTTGGATGTTTCAAGCGAGTGTATGGTGCATGGCCCCAGGGACCCTGTAACCTAGTGATCTCTGGCGTCAAGTTGAGATACAGTATTCTGTGTGTTTTCCCTTGGCTTCTCAAGGCTGAGACAGACATAAGCGGGCTTCAATATAAGCTGAAAAAGTGGCTAATTGAATAATCACCACCACGTACAACGATATTTGAAACGGTATTTGAGCTTAATATTAAAAGTTAGTTTGCATAAGAATTATTCACCACATTCAGAACATCACAATGGCTTCTCCCGAATACTCGCCTCTCGAAGAGGAACTCTTCAAATCATATCGTGAATACCGCGAAACAAAGTCCATCGACGCCAAAGCCCTCTTTTTCTCCCCCCAATGCCGTCAGATATGTCGCACAGACCCATCCTACGCCGCCAAAGACCGAGACACCATTCTCCGCTACCTACGCGAGGCAGGCGGTGTCCTCCCGAGAACTTACCACGAAGCGGGATGGGACATGAGTGAAATGGATCCAGCTTCCGTGAAAAGCTTTTACACCATGCGACCGCTCCTTACAAGCGAAAAAGAAGATTTCGCAACGGTTAGGGAATTGGCTCCCGCTGGTTTCGCGTCTTTGGAGGAGGTTCGCGATAAAGCAGAGAGTGAGAAATGGGAGGGGTTGAGAGTGAATATGTGGACGGAGGATAATAAGGGAAGAGGGATTTTGGTCAAGGTTCAGTATTGGTGGAGGGAAGAGGATGGCCAGTGGAAGCAGATTTTACATGATATTATGTTCTTGGGGCCTGTTGATGGGACGGAGAAGGATGGGGAAGGTATTTTAATAGAGGAGGGAGTCTGATGCAAATTCATCAATTGTCGATGAATGTTCTTCTGGTGAGAATCAGATGTGCTCTGCTGCGGATGAGTGCCCAAAGGCGCTGCGGATGAGTGCCTAAAGGCGCTGCGGATGGATACCAAACCCCCTAGAGGTTCACATCTCATACATTCGTACCCACTAATGCCCTGTAAATTGAATGCTGTATAGCGGAGGAACACTCAACCCCGCGGCTGCCTGCTGCCAAGAATTCTGTAAACGCTGAATCCAGTAAAGACCACCTAGGCAACAGAAGCTGACTCTAGACCACTACAGGCATAGCCTCCCGCGATTTCAGGCCACTTTATCACCAGCAGCAACTGTCAACCTCATAAAGTGGCCATCCCCAATTCGTCTTAACAGCTTCTTCACAATACCGAGATTTAAATATCTCTGAGTATCAGTTCTCTAATCACACAAAGTTCAATCCACGCGACAATGTCTGGTCACTTTCTCGACCTACCACCTGAAGTACTGTTCAGCATTTCGGATTATCTTGAGCCGGATGATCGAAAGAACCTCAGCCTGGCCAATTCCGGGCTTCGGATCGCGATGGCGCCATGTCTATTCAAGGTGCTACGAGTCGATTGTCCGCTTGTAGAGGATCACATCTTGCCTACTATCGTCGATAAATTTGGAGCGAATATTCTGGAATTGAGGCTGAATGTTACTTTCTACCCGGAGAAGTTGACTCAGACGTCGGATGTGGAGGAGGAGGAAGAGGAGGAAGAAGAAGAAGAGAGTGGAGATGAGTCTGGAGATGCGGATATATCAGAGAATGAGGCAGAGAATGGCAGTGAAGAAGAAAGTGAGGAGGAGGAGAACGACAGTGTCAACGATCCTGACAGCGGATGGTACTGGGAAAATCCTCCCGCGTCAGTCTGGGCTCGAAAAGAAGCAGACACACCAATCATTCAAGATCTAATCCGATTCAAGGGCCTGCCACGCTGCAAAGCCCTCACGATCTACACCAATGGCGAAAAGGACTTTGAGGGCGAAGTGGATTGGGACAACAACGACATCGCCAGGAACTATATCTACTTCTGCTGCGAGCCTGAAACTTGGGAAGAGGTCGAGCGAAAGGAACAGTTTTATTCATGGCGCGCAGCCCTCCGGGAAATGTACCATGACATTTCCACGCTATCGCCAGTGGATGAGCTTACGATCTCAAACTTTCTCCCGCGAAAGACCTCGTTCTGGAGGAATAAGGAATGGGCTGAGTTTTTGGGCCGATTGAAGAAGTTGACGCTTAATACGTATGGCGGAAACAACGGCGCTGGTTGGCAGGTTAATACATTACCCGGCTTTCACGCTTTCTTCAATGAATTGTCGACAAACGTTCTTGGTCATGCGAACGCGCTGGAATACTTTAAACTCAAGACTCACGACGATGGCTTCTTGGGTGGTGAGGGCTCGTTGTACATACCTCCCGGTTGCATGCCCTCGTTGAGGTCGTTGCATGTAGACGGTATAGCTGTACCCTCTGTGCTGACAGGTTACCTCAAAGCAACAAGCGGCAACCTTTCTAAACTCTGTATAGCGGAATGTGTGGCGTTCACTTCTGATCCCAATGGTGACGACGCGCCCAGGTGGGCTGATCTATGGAGAGCTGCACGACAGGCTCTGAAAGCACCTGCTGAGGTTATTTGTGTGCCGACTAAGGAACGGCCTATTACGGAAGACGAGGGGAATTACTATGGTGATGAGGTTTATGTGCCGCCGGCTGATGAGGATGACAAGATTAAGAGTTGGAGAAGGAAGGTCAAAGAGGAGGAGAGGCTTTGTATTTGGCCGTATGGGTGGTTGGATGAGAAGTACGGTTCTATCTATCCTGATCATGAGGTGAACCTTGAGCGTCTTGAAAGTGGGGAGGATAGTATGGAGTTTAAGTTGTTGATGGAGGAGGTGAAGAGTGGGGGCGGGAAATGTACAGTCTCTTGATCCGGTAGCATGGCTGTCGTATGAACAAAAGGTAGGCTAAGTTATCGACTGACTGATAGACCTTTTGCGTTTCTGAGTCTACAGAGGGTCTTTCCAACTGATGTTGACTTCCAAGTCGCCCAGTGACCCAACAGCAGTTGCAATACGAGCCATGACAAAAGTAATGCAATGATAGATCGCGAATCGGAACCACAATGAAAAGTTCATGTTTCGCAACGACGTCTTGATTTCCACCAGTAGTTCATGCGTACTCCTTCCCTCCCCTGTCTCGTCTATATCGGGAGCAGCTTCGACGGCCGCCACCGTCTGCGGAACACTGATGACCGCATGTATGATCTGTAGCGTGAAAAAGACACTGAGGGCTATCAATCCAACAGTCGTGCTATTCTCCTTCGCCCATTCTTGAACAACATCGACACCATTTGCCAACAGCAATAGTAGACCGAGCTTGCAGACAAGGTCTGGGATCTCATCGACAATGTCGCAAGCTAACATGGTACCAATGAAGTGCAACCATTGCTTAGCGGTGACGCAACGAAGAAGTCTTATGTTTGAGTTGAGAGATATAGGATAATCGGACATGATCGATCGTATCCAGAGGAACTTCAGAGGTGCGAGGGCAATCGTTGTGATGCACTTCACGAGGAACACTGGTAGAGACTTTTTGAGGTAGGACTCGAGAGCGGATTCTGCAGCCGCGCCAACAAGCCATGTTCCTAAGCCTTTGGTAGGATATATCGTCGACCAGAATGATGTGTTTTTCGTTCGACTTAGAATTCCTGTCGTTCCGTCTTCAGAGGTCGAGGGTTTGAGTGAGCGGACGTGTCGCAGCGCAGTAAGCAAGGGGTAATAGTCTTGATATCCGTAGAGCCCCTATTCATGTCAGTTTGACTTTCGCAGCGGTGTCATGATACGCACTGCGTAGAGAAACCATTGGATGGCGTAGCGCAGCACACCCAAAGGATTCATTCTTGCGTTTCAGACGATATTCGTTTTCGGAAATTTGGGCTGATGCTGTCAAAGTTTATACGTGAGTCAACTGCCGAGATGATCAGTAAACAAGCTTAAGAAGATGCATCATGACAAGTAAAACGTGGCTCATCGGTCAATGTTGCGCAGCCGAAGGATTCACGGAGATTTCCCAAAGCCCTACTTCTCCGTAAGCAATCGGCCGAATTGTGCTGCCTAAACCCATGGTCTCGGCGGCTTTTGCTAGTGAGGCTGAAGGGGCCAGACGCAATTGGCTGGTCTATACGCGCAGGGAGGGCGACTAGCAGCCCTCTGAGGCCGGAACTTTAGTAGCGGGGCCTTGGCATGGAACCACTGACGAAGCTTCGTGCGCAGTCAAAGCATCCTCACTCATTCTTATCTGGGCCTCTCCACGGCTCATCGGGACAACCACATCATCCGTACGTGGCTTTTTTATTACCAAATGGATAAGTCTATACGCGCTCAGCGTGTAAGAGCGTTTTCTCGCAAGACTCGTACAGGTTGTCTCACATGGTAAGTCCCGCATATCCGTCCTCTCTTTTCTCTTGACCTGCTGATGGAAGTCAAGTAAGAAACGACACAAGAAATGCGACGAGGAGAAACCCACTTGTAAGAGATGCAAGGATGGAGGGTATGTCTGCGACGGTTATACGCCCCAATCAAAAGCCGTCACGACAAAGACGCAGACTCGCCCTCTGCCGATTCTAGCTGCCAAGGTGACGCCGACGTTGCCTCTGCTACCGGGAGATACGCTCGAGTCGAATTACTACGTTTATTTCTTCTCCGATATCATCAGCCAGTTGGAGATCACGCCGTATCTGAACAGAGAGTTCTGGAATAGGAATATTCTTGTTCCTAGTCAGAGTAGCGAGTGCGTTCGACATGCAGTGTTGGCTTTGGGAGCGACGCATTGGCAGTATTCGGCGCGGAACGAACTATCAGCTGCGTCGCTTGATCGATTCGTTTTGAGGCATTATAACGAGGCTATATCGAAACTCACAAGCAACCAAGAGACACCGCCGGATATGTCAACGGTCTTGACATGTTGCATATTATTCGTTATTCTTGAGAGTCTTCGTGGGGACTTTGGCGAAGCAATTCGACATCTCGAGTCCGGAACTAGAATCCTGACAAACCACGTCCCAAGAACATATCTCCCCAACAGGGATTTCCAAGAACTAGCGTCAATATTCCACGCAATCGCCTCACAAGTCGCCATCTTCTCGTCGGAGCGTGTATTCCCCGACGTGACGCATCTCCTAATGCCAGAGGGGAAAAAGCAAGCCCGAATCGAAGGAGAATTTAGAACACTCGATGAAGCAGAAGATGTGATGAACAGGTTTGACGACATGGTGAATCATATTTCCTGGGATCTTGATCAGGAATGGGAGAATGAAGAGTCAGAGTGTAACACGCAATGGTCGATATTACGAGAAAACGTACAGACATGGCAATGCCAGTTTGAAGTTCTAATCAAGAAGTTATCAGCTGGCAAAGAACCCATCGACAGCGAAAAAGTTCTTAATCTGCGGATACAGCATAAACTATGGGAGCTTCTAATCGAGGAACAGTCCTCCGTTGATGAAGATGTCGAAGCTCATCTTGATCCCACCGAGTGCAACATTCTGCTCGATCAGCTGGAGAAACTATGGTGTAACCCATCCCGACCACGGTTCGGTCTCAAAATCGACCTTACAGCAGCTTTATTCCAACTCTACGTGTACTGCACGGATGAAAATGTCCGACATAGGATTATATTCATGCTGAGAGCGCAGAGCAGGAGGGAAATAATTTGGGATAGCGGTCAGTTGGCGGATTTTCTGGAGAACGATATGGTGTTGAGGGCAGTTGGGTTGCAGACGGATCGATGGCCTGAGATAGGACCCTCAGCTAGTGACGGAGCGTTGTTGGTGTTTCGGTCAAAGAGCTCAAGGGAAAGTTCCGAATCTTAATGCGTGCACTTTTGGCGGGCCATTGGAAGGGCTAGAGCATGTCACCAAGTGGGGAGTGTTTGTACGCGCTGTCTAATCAGACGCTGACATGGAAGCGCTAGTGAATCATGGCTGGTGTTGGTTGTCAATGCGACTGAGATGCTTATATTAAGGATCTGTACGCACTTTGAGAAGCTATTTGATGGATTGTACGCCATGTCGTGCCGAGATGCCGGAGGCAACTTGTTTGGAATGCTGATCAGAGGCAATTTGGATATAAATATGCCAACAGATCACTTATGAGGCGTCAGATTTCAGATCAACACTATCACTTTATTCACAAGCACAACAATCGCCAACTCATACACCATGCACTTCAGAAGCCCACTCTCCATCGCAATGGCCATCATCTCCTACGGAGTAGCAGCCACTCTAGGCGCACAAGCACGCCCCAAAGCAGTCGTATACCGCGGCCCAGCCTCATCAGAAGGCTGTCCCGAAGGCGTACGCGATCTTCTCGTCTCCTCCCCCTCCAACTTCGAAGTCGTCTTCGCTGGTCCAAATGAACCAATCGATGTGATCGAAGCTCTCAAAGGCGCAACAGTGTATGCTCACGGCGGCGGCCCAAACTGGAGCAAAGCATACCGCTCAACAAAGAAATACGAAAAGGCCATCCAAGAATTCGTCAAATCTGGAGGTCATTACCTTGGTTTCTGCCTGGGTGCTTATCTCGCTGGTCCTGTCAATGGGTATAATCTTCTTCCCAAGGGCGTTGATACGGAGCAGGAGATTGAGCGTCGAAAGGCACAGGTCAAGGGCGAGGGAGATACTGTCATCAATGTTGATTGGACTTTTGAATCAGGAACTACAGAGCATAAGAGATGGTTATATTTCCAGGATGGCGTTGTGATTAGGGGTATGGATGCGAGTAAACCTGGTAAGATCGTTGGACGGTATTCGGCGAATGGCGATGTTGCTGCTTCGATTACACCTTATGGGAAGGGCTCGGTTGGACTTGTTGGACCGCATCCTGAGGCTGATCATACGTGGTGTAAGTCTTGACCTGATGATGTGCATGTCTGGGAAGAGTGCTAACTGTTTGCAGATGAAGGAGCGGAGATTACGAACCCTGAGGGTATCAGACTTGATATTGGGCATGATTTTGTTGAGGCTACTATTCATGCGGGCTCCCACCAGCGCTGTTGATTTAAGTTCATATCATGCAGCCAAGTTTCTGGACTCAACCGAATGGATGAGCACGGGTAATGGCAGAGGCCATAGCGAGCGTAAGGCATTTTCTTTTCTTCTTATTCATAACGTGCACCTTGTTTGATGGTTATTATCTACTTCAACACTTCATAGTTATCAACGCATTCATATTCAATAGATTGGTTTCAAGAAGTGAAAAGTTTCATTAAGCTAGGAGATTCTCTAAGCATGTGTTAACAAGACCAGCAAAGCCAATCCATCAGTCTAAAATCCCCACCAATTCAAAGCACAATGCTCATCGTATCTACAGCTTAGTGCAGACCAACAGCAGATCGGATAGAGTCGATGAGGATGTTGTTGGAATCACCGCCAGCCTCGTAGGTACCGAATCCAGCGAGCTTGTGCTTGAGAACAAACTTGCCCTTGGCGTAGAAAGAAGCAGCGTTGTCATAGCTAACATAGATCTCACGCTTTGCATCATAAAGAACAGGCTATTCAAGTTAGTTTATATCTACATAATTCCAGGTGAAAATGACTTACTGTCTGACTGCAGTTATCCCAAGCAGATGCAATACCAGAGGCAGGATTTCCCTTGGCATCGAGGAAGTGAGCCTCCTTGATCAAGCTCCAGAAAGGATAGGTGCCTCCAGGAGGGTTGGGGTTACCGCAAGCATCGATGAGAGGATCATTGTCCCAGCTGCTTCCCTGGAATCGATCGGTAGAGTTCTGGGCGGGGTACAGCTGGAGCTTGTGGTTCTTGCTCTTGCCGAACGCAGAAGTGCTGTTGACCTTGAAGCCGTGGCCGTAGTTGGGAGCGCCGAGGACGAGCTGGGAGGCGGGCATGCCGGCGCCGGTCCACTGGGTGATGGAGTCCTCGGCGGCGCCCTGGTCGTTGCGGGGATCGCATTTGCGGTAGAGAGGGGAGTTGGGGCCGGCGACGGCGGACCAGGCGCCGTAGTAGTCGTAGTTCTGGGCTTGTCAGTATATGGAGGTTGGTGGAGGGGGAGTAACATACCATGAGCATGATGTAGTTGAGGACATCGGCAAAGCCACTGACATCCTTGGAGGCTGTGCCATCCTTGCCGTTCCAGGGGAAGACAGATCCAGCGGCGGTGATGTAGTAGTTCTTACCCTTGGGGTCCTTGCGAACCTCCTTGAAGAACTCGAGAAGGTTGGCGGTGTCGTTCTCGTTGTTATCGTTACATCCGAGACCCTGACGGTTGGGGTACTCCCAGCTGATTCTGTCAGCCACATTTATCCTTCTATTCAGATTCTGAACTTACTCAATATCAAAGCCTTCAAAGCCATACTTCTCAACAAAGTTGACAATGTTCTTGATAAAGATAGTGCGGTTCTTGGCATCGCCGATGTTGGTAGAAAAGTGTCGGCTTCCAGTCCAGCCACCAATCGAAATGAGAGGCTTGACATTGTGCTTCTTGGCATCCTTGACAAAGCAAGGAATGTTCTCAGGCTGCGACCCAGAAACATTGAGGGATCCATCAGGCGAAGTCTCAGCAAAAGCATACTTCACATCAGTGTACTTGTCCCAGGGCATAGCCGAGACAGGAAATCCCCTATTGGCGTGGAACCCCGCAAAGTAGGTCGACGCAACCAAGTACCCCTCACTATTAACAGGGGGGATGACGCTGGCGCTACCAAGGCTCAGCAGGCCTACAAGCGAGGCCGAGATGGCTTTGAGCGACGGCATGATGCACTAGTTATGTTTTAAAAAAAAATGAGCGTAAGAAATGAAATGAGTGAGAGTGATGAGAGTCGGTTAATTATTCGGGGGGGGTAAGCAGTGGGTTATATATATGTCTGTCGTTGCATTACAATGCTACTCTAATAAGCTTTCTGGACAATTTCGGCGCATCGCAATAAAAAACGTACCAGTATGAGCCCTCAGCCTGCAGCATTAAGCCTCAACTCCCAGCGCCCGTCGCAGCGGCAGTTAAAATCCCCTGAGATGAAGCGCTAGTGCAAAGTTTATTCCCTTTGACTCCCCGCTTCTAGAAAGCGTCCCTGTCATTTCCGCATCTGCCGAGCTACGGTTCGTGCTTCTGTCTCATGTTTAGGGGGGACGGCGACGCGTTGGCTGAGCCGTGGTTGGTACGTCATTGACTGTCGCTTACATTACTGAGAGAGAGGATAGATCTGGTAGCGTTGCCAGTGGTGGTTAAAATGCTACTGTGCCGTGCTGTTGACGCGTATGATGTGACGGTGCAATTGAAGATACGGGAACTTTATGGGGGATAGACTTCATCTCATTTCACAGTGAGGGTGATTCTCTGGGTAGAAGTGATCCAAAAAGGTCCGGTTTTGCCGTGTTGTGGTTGCAGTGGGTTAACTACCGTTCCAAAGGGCCGGGGGATCTTCACTGAGGAGAGTTTTGTTTTAACCGCTCGGCATGTATTGGAGGATATCGCGAACACGAATGGCTGTGATGCATTGGATTGGATCACGTACGGATGATGATCGGAACTTTTTCCTCAATTTACATAATCGAAAACGGATGTTTGGCGACAAAAGCATCTGTGAAGGGAAGAGTCTCGTGGTCCCAGCGCGTCGTGTATGACCCGCGTAAGAACAATATCGGAGAATATCACAGCCAACCGCATTCCCGTGAACATCACAATTGAGATGACAAGATCAGATAAAAAAGGCGATTAATTCTGTCCCACGTAACTCTTGCGCGACCTCCTGTTTTGTCATGCGAGTGCGCCTCCGGATCAAATTATCCCGGACTTGCCGGTGCATGAACCCCGTCAATGTTGGGCATTGACCTTTATCCCTTTTTGTCGGCACGATCCGGCATCCCACTCAAGAATAGACGCTGTCGATCATGTCACGGGGTAGAGTGATTGGAGGCCGGTGCGATGTTTCTGTTGATGGTGAAACGTCAGAGCCATTGCAGGTTGAGCCCTCTGGTGAGAGGGCTGGATAGACAGCACGTCATGGCTAGTGGTGGTCAAAGTAAGGTAATGAAACATTTGGGCTGAGTCCAACGGCTGCGTCAGTTATGAACGATAAGATATAGTTTATGGGCTTGAACTCTCCTTATTATCGCGATAATTATTTTTTAAACACCTGATAACCTTTCCAACGGTTGGCGATACATTTATTTAACATTTAACTTCAATGAATTGAAAAGGTTCAGGGTAAGCAACTAAGCGTCAGCCAATCAGGTCACCTCGGGATCTCCTACCTCCTCAATTCTTCCCCACGCACTAGCAATCAGCTCGCTTGTGGGGAGAACGATTCATTCTTATCTCGACTCTAGCGACGATAGCCGTCACTCCAACTCTCCATCCGGGGATAATCTAGTGTCGCCATCGGGATCACTATCTTTCTTGATGGTGTTTCGGCACTTCCGGGCTGTTGTGCTGACGGCTTAGCCCGGCATTGACTGATAGCTGTTCACTATACTCTTTGGGAAACTGACATGTTTCTGGATTACAGACGTAGACTAAGTGTTGGATCAAGATGATGAAAATGGAGATTGTTGGTCTGGGGAAACGAGTAACAGTTTCCGAAAGATTCGTGTATATAAACTGTCGTGATCTCAGCACCAAATAGACCTCCTCACTCGCAAACACAATAATCTTCACAGTCTCTGACAATTCAACTTCACTTACATTCCCACCAAACACTCTCATCACCAATCCTCAAAATGGCCGCCGTCAACGCAGACACCCTCGACATGTCCCTCTTCTTCGGCACCCCATCCCAAAAGCAAGACTTCTGCGACTCCCTCCTCCGCCTCCTCAAAAAGCGCGGCGGCGTCAAACTAATCAACCACCCCATCCCCTCCACCTCCATCCACGAACTCTTCGCCCAAACAAAGCGCTTCTTCAACCTCCCCCTCGAGACAAAAATGCTCGCCAAACATCCTCCCCAAGCAAACCCCAACCGCGGATACTCCTTCGTCGGCCAGGAAAACGTCGCCAACATTAGCGGTTACGAAAAGGGGCTTGGACCGCTAAAGACTCGTGATATTAAAGAGACTGTGGATTTTGGATCGGCGACTGATGAGCTTGTTGATAATATTTGGGTTCCGGAGGAGGAGCTGCCGGGGTTTAGGAGTTTTATGGAGGGGTTTTATGATATGGCGTTCAAGACGGAGATGCAGCTTCTCGAGGCTCTTGCTATTGCTCTTGGTGTTTCTCCTGATCACTTGAAAGCACTGCATAACCGTGCGGAGAATGAGTTTCGAATCTTGCACTACCCTGCCATTCCTGCCTCTGAACTCGCAGACGGTACAGCAACCCGCATCGCAGAGCACACAGATTTCGGGACCATCACCATGCTTTTCCAAGACTCTGTCGGCGGTCTTCAGGTCGAAGACCAAGAGAACCTCGGAACATTCAACAACGTTGAATCAGCTTCTCCCACCGATATTATCCTCAACATTGGCGATTCTCTGCAGCGCTTGACGAATGATACGTTCAAGGCTGCGTGTCATCGCGTTACGTATCCTCCTTCTATCAAGGCTGGTGATGGGGAGCAGGTCATTCCTGAGCGATACTCTATCGCTTACTTTGCCAAGCCTAACCGAAGTGCTTCTTTGTTCCCACTGAAGGAGTTTATTGAGGAGGGTGTTCCTTGCAAGTATGAGGATGTTACTGCTTGGGAGTGGAATAACCGCCGTATTGAGAAGTTGTTTTCTGCTGAGGCCAAGGCTTAAAATGGGGGATCGATGGTCAGATTGTGATAGTTATAGCATAGCGGAATTTATTTACTACAGTGTTCTCTCAATCTCAGTCGTCTGCATGATTGTGATTCCACTGATCCACCAGGCTTGTTGCCTTTGCCCCTTATAGTTCTGCTCTCTATTTCGTCCTCCCTTTTAAACTTTCATAATTACATACTCACAACTGTTTGATACTTGTGTTACTTTTTACCATCCCAAGATAAGAGGATGACCCAGAACATGTCTGGTATCCACCACTTCAACTGACTGACGCCCTTTGTCTTGTCTTGCCCAAATCTCCACCAAAAATGCCACTATCGCCCATCACGCGGAGAGAAGCAATCTCGAAGCTTGAAGCCACACTAGAACACTTTAGCTCCCTCTCCCAACCTATCAAACATCTCCAATTCACTCCTTAGGCTCTAATTCGCCAATCCCCATCGCACATCCCGATAAGCCCCCCTCCCAAAAAAGCAAGTAAACCCGATCCCCTTCCTCTTAAGACAAACCCTCACTCCCTGCCACTCTTCCACGCTCAAACGAATTAGTATGTCCAACACCAAATCCAGACGAACGCACTCTTTCGGCGGGTGCAAGACATGTCGGAAACGTCATCTCAAGTGTGATCAGTCTCTGCCGAGATGTAATCGCTGTAAGCAGGCGGGTTTGACCTGTGAGGGTTTCACGCCGGCGCTGAGATGGTTGGTTTCGACGGGGAGGGAGGTTTATGATAGGCAGCCTACGCAGATTGCTGATGTTGGGGCGGAGCAGTATTCGAGGAGACATTTATTTACTGGTAAGTTAAGTTTATGGAGGTGTTATGGAATGGGCTGGCTGACTTTTATAGAGGAGGATAGGGAGCTTATGAGCAATGCTCTTGTTAGGAATGTTCCGTCAACGGTGACGGCTGCTTTGAATCAGATTGATGAAGAGTCAAAGGGGCTGGATGTTAAAGATGATGCAGCGAATACCTGCGAAGTTGGTCCTTTTCAGGTCTTCAAGTTCGAAACAAGTCAATCCGTTACAACACCCTCAGAACATGTCTCATTCAACGACATGGATCTCGACACTCTTTCCGAGAACCAAACCCAAGACTTTTCAGAAACCATCGAAAACGAAATCGTCTCCAATGACTTCTCAACTACCTCCCTTGATTTCTTGCACTGGGGCGATTTATTCACCTGGGACGTCAGCGTTCTCGACAATCCACCCCAACTCCCCTACGACACTCTACCAATGGATTTCAATTGGCCTAGTGAATCCAACATGGGCTTCTCTGAATCTTTAGACATGATGCCTTTTGAACCAGCGAGCGATGACGTTGCGTGGCCGCAGCTTGATCTCATGATGGATGCACCCCTTCTTCTGAAGCACTTCAACGACGACGTCATCAGTCAGATGGGGTCTCTTCCAATTAATGAAAAGTCAGCTTGGAAGACTCTTCACTATCCGTCTGCTATAATGACACTGAGCGAGTTGACGATGTTGGATGTGGATAGAGATCAGATCAAGCGTGCGAATCTGGCGACCTTTTACGCTCTGATAGCTGTTTCGTCATTCCACCTCTCCCTCAACCCCATCACGTTTCCGAATCTAGCTCGACCTGGTGATCATTGGAAATCACTCTCAGCTCGAACATACGAGGCTGCGAAACAACATCTTAAAGTCAGCCTCGAAAAGGAATCGCAGCCTGGACCGCATAAAGCAAAGTACAAGGAGCAACTCATGGGCATAAGCGCCGTGCTAGCAACAGCAGTACGTTCCCTACCACCATACACTACCACAAAAACTGACAACAGTAGCTTCTCTCCGGCAACGAAACAGACACCCGCTGGTGTCTCACAGAAATGGAGCGCCTCATAAGCTGGCGCGGCCTCACCAAACCAAGTATATCCCGCCGCGCCCGTCTCCTCCACAACATCTACGCCTGGATGCGCATCGTCTCCGAGAGTCTAAACGTATACCTCGACGAGAACCACGCCATCGAAGCACCCTTCCGCACGACAGCCTCTCGCTCTATCAATCCCGACATGACACTCGATAATTTCCTGCATCTCGAACCGCGAAAACTTCACGGGCAAAAGACGAAGCGCGATATTAAAGATATTCACCTCGCGGATGCGTCGCAGGATCATGAGAATATGTATATGCAGATCTACGGCGTTCCAGAGACGTGGCTTAGCTTGGTATCACAAATAACACGTCTCGCCAACGTGATAGATCGTCTGTCTACTTCTAAAAAGTCCGACGCAGAAGCGCTCATGGCATTGCAACCGCGAGCCTCATACCTCGAAAACGCAGTCTGTCTCTTCCGCTCCCGCCACAACGAAAGCACAACCATGAGCGCCAGTCCCAGCGCCCCAGGCGGAACACCACACATGCACATGGTACGCGCCCTCGCCTCCGCGCTGGTAATATTCTTCTACCGCCGCATCCGCAACGTGAATCCCCTGGTTCTGCAAGATAGTGTGAATGACGTTGTTGAGTCGCTGCACGCGTTTGATGAAGCGCTGGAGAGGAATAATCTGCTTGGGCCGGGGACGGCGTGGCCGGCTTTTATAGCGGGGGCGGAGGCGAGGGCGCGGCAGAGGAGGGATATAGGGGAGTGGTTGGATAATGGGTTTGGGAGGAGTGGGTTTGAGAGTTATAGGGCGGCGAAGGAGGTGTTGGTGGAGGTTTGGAGGAGGAGGGATGAGGCGGAGGGGATGTCTGGGGATGTGTGTACGTGGATGGAGGTCTGTAGGGATTTGCGTCGGTGGCCACTGGTGTCGTAGCACGGGATAATGATTACGAAGTTATGCAAGCTGTCAATATGTATTGATTGAGACTATGTTTGACTTTGAACTGTTGCTCTCGGCCCTGGTGAGACACTCTTGCATGGCGTATCGCATTGATGTCTAAGTTGTGGGCTAGAAGTGTTATTTGCAATTGAGACTTGTGGCTAAGAGCTTATTCTGGCACAGAGAACCTAGCATGGCGTGTCGCGTCCAATATTGGTCTCACAGGAGCAGCTGGCCCTCTTTGCATGGCGATCGTGGCTATCTACAAACAAGCGCACAGCTAGTGAGCTCAATCAGCAATTGACAGGCTGATATGCAGGTTCATAGAGACCTCAATCTTTGCTTGAGCCGTGTAATGGAGTCTTTAGCTCAAGTACTCATTGGCTCCAGACTTGATGCGACTCGTGAGCTTGTTGTTCGTTTCGGAATCGGCCGTCGATCGCTTGAGAAAGACGATGTTCGTCCCTGCTATTATGGATAAGTCGGCGGTGGCATGGAGAAGCGGCATGGCTTGGTTCGAGTGGTCGGGATCAGACAAGGACATCAGCGCAAGGCGGCATCTTGCGATGACTTGGACAGTCTGCACAGACAACATTGGTAGACGCAGCGTCGGCAACTGGTAGGGTCGATCGTCTCGAAGTGGTCAGCGAATACGCGCGACATTGAGTGTCTGTGATCATTCTCGGTGACGTCCCATCATGGCTTTTGTTGCATGGCTCCCAACAGTCGGGGGCCTATTGATGTGGCGAGTTGCCGCAACCCTTGCGATTGATATTGACCGAATGTTGGAGCCTTTGTAGGCGAGGTTTCGAAGTGCCAGCAATTGGATCAATCGTCGCGAAGGCCGACCCATAGACGTCGAGGGCCGACGAGCGATCCTGAGTTCCGCTCTCAGCGCGCCCCGATACTGGATAGTAAAAACACTGAGACAGGTCTGGGATAATTGGAGATGGGCTCAGCAAACTCTCTCTGCCTTTTCAGATCCAAAGAGCTTGCGAAGTCTATCCCCCATCATCCCAAACTGTCTTCTTGTAGCCTCATCCAACCTCAGTAGACTGAAACCCAGCAAGGACATTCGCCCTGAACCAAGGAACATAAACATCCCTCGCCCATCTAGCCAACTCCCGTATCCCCGCGACAACAGCATACGTATCAAGAATACTCTGCGTCGTGCCAAACTGTCTCTCCGTCCAAAGAACAGTCTTATCTCCCTCCAAAGTCGAAAACACAAAGAGCCAGCGATGACCCTGCACTATAATTCCCGGTATAAACCCCAATTGTCCCAAAACCTCGTTCGCCTTTTGATTCCGCTGTATTTCCTCTTCCGCTGTTAAGGGCTGTGGTGTAAGCCCAATAACGGAGTGGAGGAAAGCCCACTGCGCTGCGTGCCATACTCCCATTTGGAGCTGTGCGGCGTCGAGTTCTTTGCCGGGACGCTTAGTCTCGATGCTTAGAACTATAGGGGATAATTGTAGAGGCGCGAAGTTGGTGTGGTTTACGGTGAGGGTTGGGGTTTGACGGCCGAGGGCTTGGAGGGCGGGAGAATCGGTGGGATTGAGGTAGAGGCAGAAGTCGACCATTTTGGCTGTCGAGGAGTAGGGTACGAAGCGACGATGCGGACGGGCGGTGGTGCTTGAAAGAAATTAGCTGGAGATTAGTGGTACGTGACGTTGGAAAGCTTACCAGGAAGTAAAGTTGAGAGGCGCGGCTGTTGAAACGTCGGGTTCTCTCAAGATCGCTTGCAACAGACGATGATGCACTTCCATATTCCACGCCGCCTCTTCATGGTTCGTATCATGGCAGTGACGCGCATAATTACATATCTGAACTATTTCCTCCGGCAGAGGAACTCGTCCCGGCAGCGTATCGTCACCCTCTTCCTTGAACGCAAACCTCCACAAGCGCGCATTCTGTTCCCTCAAAAATGGACTCTCCAGAATAGCGCTCTTCTTATCGGCAGGCAATATCTCAATCCTACTTCCAATTTCCTGAATCGTATCAAGAAGATTGGAGATGACTGGAGGCGCAGTGTCGACATTTAATTGTCTGCATTCAAGCCCTCTTTCCTCCAGCCTCAGCCTGAGCATTTGTTTCTTCGGCGAACTCGAGCGCGATCCCTCCCCGGATTCAGACCACGAAGCGGATGAACCAGTGGATGAAGGAGGAGGAAGATTCGCAGCGCGTGGTGTTCGATCCGGATCGATGAGACGACGGCGCTTGGGAGTTGTTCCCTCCATTGAGTCTGTGGTAGGCGGACTGGGCAGCGCTGCTTTTCGCTTGGGGGTTTTGGAGAGGGCTTCGGATGGGAGGTATTCGTCAGGGAGGGAGGCAAGCCAAGAAGCTACACGCTGTTCAAGCATGTTGGCGTGGTTTTGACATTATTTGATGATGGATTCGTTTGATGGGCATTTTTGGAGATGCATGGTTGAAGATGGAGTGCTGATGTCACAGAGGGTCGTGGGGGGTTGGCGCGACAACAGCCCCACTGTATTGGATTTGCAGCGACGCTGATTTTATGGTTGATCATCGAAAGCCATTATGTTTTTGAGGAGTTTAACAGCTTAAAAAGACGACGATTATACGTAACAGTGTGCGTCTCTATGAATATACTAGGCTCTTGAGTGAGGCCCATCATAGGAAACCTCGCTGAAGAATAGAACCTACTGCCGATCACGGCGGGCCAAGAAGAACCGGAGCCGATTGAACGGAGATGCAACCTTGGCAGAACTGAGAGAGTTCGGCCTAACTAAACTCAATTAAAGTCTATCTAATCATATATCGCTTGTATTCGAATAATTGATGCATATTCATGGTCGCTTTTACCATCAAGATATTCGCGGTTCATCACGCAGTATCCGACATCGCAATTGGCCGATGATTCCGCGGCACTGGTCGGATCATTGCATCCGCTCATCCGATCCTCAATTCGACAATCGGAAGAGCAACAATCACGCAAATAAAGCCTCATAAACATATCTCTCGTATTGGGTATCATTAACTAACTATCCCGCCATCAGCGCTTTCCTACATCGCTCCTCAAACATTCTCCAAATACCGTATTGTACATTTCGACGTATCAGGCGATGATCTTGCAGGCATGTGCACACCCGCCGACGACGGTAAACTATGTAGATCGTAAAAGTCAAAGTCCCCTGGATTTGTAGCGTTCGACGGTGATCGTTCGGGTCGGTCGTCGTGCTGTCGTTTCATGTCCTTGACAAGAGCGTAGAAGAAGGGGGTGTTGGAGACGATGCATGCGCAGAGAATCTCAATTGAAGCCCACTACCACACGTTAATAAAAGCATAATCCCAGGAATTAGAGGGGAAAGTACCATTGATCGGGATCGTTGAGACACGGATTCATTGAGGATGAGAGGGATGCGGAGGATCGTAATGGCTACCAACACAGCGCCAACGCTGAACAAGAAGCCAAGCTGTAGTTTCTCCTTGATATCCAGCCGTAAATGTCGAAGCATCGGAAACGGGAGGATTATAAGCGCAATGTTTATTATTATGTTGCAAACCGCCATTAGTATCAGGTTGCCGACGGCGCGATTGCATGCGACTTCTGCGAGGTAAATGTTAGCTGACATTCGGTGGCGAAAAGTTTTCCGCTGCTTACTCGTGTCATCGTAATTAAGCGCCCACATTCTATCACCTCGTTAGCAATGCAAAAGACAATTTGGGAGTAGAACGTACAGTGATAGAGGGCGGCATTCGGCGAGGATTGTTATAAAGACCGCGATGAACGTGGCGATGATGAACCACCAGAGCGCATCCGTGACGGGTTTGCCCCAGCGAAAGACATCAATGAAGCGAGAATAAAAGGCCAACAGCCCCAACTTCAAACACCACAAACTATCCAAATCAGCAAATCCCCTCTCAAACGTATCGGTCCACATACAACATGGCGTAGAATATCCGCGCAGGGATGAGCAGCTTATGCGAAAGCTCTCTATCCGCATCAATACTCTGCACACTCTCCCCCCAAGTCTGCGCCTCCGCCTCCGTCGCAGGATCATACGTGTGGTCCGGATTCAGCGTGAACGAGAGGAGTATACACACGGCGCGCCCAATAAGCGGGAGCACCGCGATGGTCATGTAAAAGTCGTCGATGCGCCATCGGCGGTGGCATGTTCTGTGGATGTGGCAGCGGAATATGAGGCGGTACAGACACCTAGCTACGATGAGGGCGACGCATATAGCAGTCGATGCCAGCGTGAGGACTGCGTCCGAGGACGATGCCATGCCTGCTCATGGTGTATGTTACATGTCATGGAGAGGGAGCGTTTGTGGAGGAGGAGAGACGAAGGGAAGGGAATGGGGTTGGGGGAGGCGAATTGCCGGGTTTGCGGGGAACGGGGTCGTGTACCCAAGGGAAAGGATCTGGGGTTCATTCAAATCCCTCGTGAGTGGGCGGAGGGCGTGATGCTGTTGAAGGATCAGGACTAGGGCTTGTTGAGCTAACGACCGAGCTATCGTGCAACGGGAATCGCTTGGCGCCCACTTCCACGGTTAACCGGAGAAGGTTTCTCTCTTTCATTCTCTGAAAAATCCTCATTTCGTCACTGTCAAGTCTGATCGTTGTGCAAAACGGTCGCCGATCCTTGCATTTTGACATGCAGGGGACCTTGCGCTGTCTCAGATGAAGACGAGCGTTTTTAATTGACGGTTAATTTGTTTCTGCGGCGTAGCAGCGTCGTATCTCGAATTAACGAAAACTGGGAACGGCAAACTCTAAATTGGCACTGTTGTTTACAGGGCGCGTGCATTCAATCTGGACCGTTTCATCGCCGTTGGAAGCTCATTTGGTGAATTGGTCTCTGCCGCTTTGACTTTGAGCGCACCGTTCCGGACGGAAGTCAATGTGTTGTACAGCGACGATCAATAGCAACGGTTGTTGCGATAGACGAATGTCGCGCGTGCACGCACAGACTGGAGCTATTTCGAGACTGGTGATGTTCTGTCGGTCCGGAAGACGGTTTATTAGCGTCGGCGTAGTTAGCTGAGCTTTGGAATGGTGGCATTTTACTTCATTGACCGCCGAAAGCTCAACCTCACCCCGCAATTCACTCTTTAACGATGACTTGTCATGGAGGCGTTGCGCCAAAGATTTGATCAGATAAATTTAATTCATTGTCACAGAGAGAAGAAAAAGATGACGCTGTTTGCTTTGTACACCGCCGATCCGTGTCTTGGTTACCCTGTAGCGTAGCATTTGCTGCTTAATCATCACAGTGATGACAGATTCACGGCTGTTGGGCAGCAACTCGTCGTTTTCCTGCCAGCCTTGCGCAAACATCTGCAACTCTGCATGTGCAAAACTATACAATCATTAATCTGGGCACTTATTACCATATTGATGCGCCGGTATCTCACTGCGGCTGCTGATTGTGATTCGCATAGAATGTCTGATGATCCACGCCGTCAACCACCACCACCGCCTCCGCTGCCGCCTCCTCTCCAGAATGAAAATTCGAAAAAATCTCCCTTCGCATTAAAAGTGAGAAACGTGCCGGAAAACTGGTTCTACCGTCCTTCAGGTCAAGCCAATCTCCTCGAACCGCCTACAGGGCCGTACTTCGTCTACGGAACATTGATGGATCCGAAAATGCTAGCCGATGTCCTCAGACTGAAAGAAAAACCCAAACTACGACCTGCCAAGATCGTGGGCTACTCGAAGAAGCTCTGGGGACTTATCCCGCTCTGCAAGAGGGCCCGCAGGATGCACAAGTCAGTGGTGCTGTCTACTATGTGCAGTCCGTTGCTCATGCAAAGAGATTGACGGAGTACGAGACCAACAGCTACTTGGCAAAGCCATGTCTTATCCACTATACGGACGGAAAGGAACCTGCTGAGGAGTTTGGCCATGTTTTCATGTTCGTCGGTAATCCAAGGGATTTACAAGAGGGAGAGTTTGGTCTAAAAAGATGGTTGAAGCGGGTGGGACGGTTGTCTTGATACAAATGTATTGAGCAAGCACTGCTCGCTCTATGTCCGGCGAAGATCTTGGCGCACATCCCGAAAATGTCCAAACGCACCTCAAGTTTCGTCTCGAACAATTTGGTTGGATCTCATTCAGATACAACAACCTTTGGCAGGCTAGTTGCCTGGTCATACGGTATACCCTTTCTATTACATTTGTACCAGCACGACACAAGAAACCCTAGACAAAGTATACAAGCCCTCAAGCTTTCTGCTGCCAGGAATCAACTGTAAACCATGGACCAAACAACCGGTTCAAAGCTCTATTACTCGCTCGGCAGTCTGGGCCAAAGATTGACTGGCACCACTAGTAAACGAGTACTGATCATCCTTCTAAATGGCGGACTAAGATCCTGTTCTTATTCTTGTGGGTACTAAGAGCCCCGGCCGACTCATCACTCGGAGCTTGCTATGATCAATCCCGAGAGGCATGATGTTAAGAAAAAGGAAAAAAGGACCTCAGTATACACCCATTCACGTGAGCTTTAAGAGAGAGTGCAGGCTCTGAGCTGTTTTGTCGATTGACTGGAGACCTTGTAAATAGCCTTGACCCTAAAGTACTCTCCATCTTAAGATACTCTATCTTAACATTGTTACCTGCTAGTAGTCAAACCATCCTTGTCACAAGATTAAAGATTCTTAAAGGAGTTCTGCCTGTAGAGTATGGTGAACTAGCTTATCAAGACTGGCCGCGAGTTAAGGGAAACAGAAAATCTCCATTAAGGCCGTCAGTTGTGTTATCAAAAATGCCTTCAGACACTGTATTGGCCCGAACCCGGACACCCAATAGCTTGTGACATTATTGGCTTAACACCTGAAGTATACATATCATCACTTCCTCGTTGATGTCCAATGCAACCTTGGTCAGTATACTCTTCCCGTTTCACACAAAAGGCCAGAAGGTTCCATATTTCTCGGTCCAGCCCGAAGTGGGATCATCGAGGGACGTAGTAGTGTTGCAGTCAGCGGGCTATAGAGGGTTGATGTTGCATTATCTCACCTGCATGTGCGGCAGAGTCTTTTGGACCCGTCCATGCATGCATGCAGCACGCTCGGGACAGCCAAGAACCGTGTTACTGGACTACAAGGTTGGAGCACGTGTCGGCGTTGAGATGCCCGCTGTGACCCTACTTCTTATCTCGGTGCTGACGGTGGTTCGACTTCTCACTGCCTTTAACACTCGGAGTATCCCACTTGGATTTGTAAATGTTTGTAAGATAGCGGAGCCGGCCGCGCCGAAGATCGATCGGAAGGCCTCCGGAGGATTCATGAGGCTGGAGATGGAGTGGGAAGAGGAGGTAAGACACCATTCTGTATGACTTGTGAGCATCGGGCATGTTGATGTCGTGCTGCGACGACATTGTGATGAAAGCCAAGGAACAGACGGCCTGGGTTCCGTTTAGGCAATATCAAAGCTGCATCTGGGATTGACTAAGCCGAAGCAACCGCAGAAAAAGAAAAGATGCAATGAGTATTGTATCAGACCATTGGCACGGGCTTCATGAGTCACAACTGGGGACATTGCAGATCTAGTTCCAGTGTGTTTAAGCAAGACTCTTGGCTTTGGCAATGTAGTAAATTATCTAGTACGTAATTGACGTGATACAATAAACATGATGCAAAGATTACAGGAACAAGAACACCCCAATTATCCCGTGTCTTTCCCTCCCATCTCTACTATCGCTATATCAAGATTACCAGGAGTAGGCATCCACTTCAAGTTCAAAGACAGTCTTGGAGTGGCGTCCAATACCAGCAACAACAGCTCGAACGTCATCACACAAGGACCCAGGGCCCGATACCACGATTCCAACTCTCTTCCAGCCTGCTGATGCTTCCTCATCAATCAGAGCAGCAACATCGAACCTTGAACCTATTCTAATGTCCGTCTGTGCAGTATTCACGGCATCAAGGGCTGGCTCAATCTCGTTGACGAGACATCGAGCTTCTGCTTTGACGCTCCATGCCAACTTGACGTTCCAGTGGTTGTGAATGAGCGCAAACAAACTTGTGATACCAACACCACCAGCGATAAGAAGAAGTCTGTCGCAGCGTAGAACTTGTCTTGTGTCACCGCCTGGGTAGGGTCCCTCCAAGAAGGTGAGTAGGCGGTCATGGCTCTCTAGATACTTGGTGATACCGGTTGACTTCTTGATGAAGAGTGTCACTCCAGCTGAGATCTCGGCTGAGGCTGATGACTGCCTGACCACTGCAATTTGAGCTGTCGACTTCTCGATATCCTCCAGTCCTGAGGAAGCTCCTGGTGAGATTGGAGATCCAGGCGTAGCAGAGGTTCCACGTCGCTGAAGCGCAACTGTAGGAATGACAGAGAAGGGATGATTCTCCCAAGGTCGCATTGGAGCAAGCGTTGGGAAGTAGACGAAGACATGTTTTCCAGGATCTAAACCCCAACGAACGCTTGGGACATCGACTCGAACGTAACCAGCTCCAATGTCCTTAACCTTGGATCTCAGAATACCCAATCTGATGACTCTTACGATTCGAACAAGACGCTCGAAGCCCCAGAGGGAAATGGCAAGGTAAAGCCATATCTCGTGGCCAGTTGTGTAACCGGGAGAGTGAAGACGAATAGAGGCGTATCGAAGCATTAGATGATACCAGCATCCGACAATGACAAGCGCAGCAATGAGGATGTGCATGAGCAAGAAAAGCTCGTAGTTGGCTTTTCGAACGTAGAGTCCACTTCCAAGACAGGTTATGACAGTGAAGATGACAGTGACTGAGCCCCAGCGTCTCCAGTCCGTAGTGCCCATCTTGTCAGAGCCGACCAAGACAAAGATAGCGTGCAGAACACCAAGTAGAGCAAAGGTTCGTCCAATCCATCGGTGAAGCAGGATAAAAGTCGAACGTGACCAGTTAGACAGCCACAAGAGAAGATTGTTCCTCGAGGGGAAGAGGATGATCAGTGGGAGACAGGCGAACGCAAGAGCGCCGGTGCGGTAGACCAGATAAGCGAGTAGCTCGCGTCGCTCACCCACGAATCTGGCATGAGGTTGACGGAGCTCGTAGTCGATAGCGGTAAAAACAACGACCAAAGCAAGAAATAAGGCGATATATAGACCTTGACCAACAGAGGGAGCATTGCCTAGTTTGAATGGTAGAGGACGTACGGAATAGGTGCCGATCATGCTTGGATAGAGGATGTATGGTTTGAGTTTATCGTAGATTGACGGGATGAGAGGGAGATAACCGGACCAGGTCATGAGAATCGGTATTCCAACGGCAATGACAACAAGAATGATGCTGTTACAAATTAGTAATTTTCATCCCTAAACGGACTTGAGGAACATACCCATATCGTGCTCCCATTATCATCTCATGGTTCGTCGCCCAAAGTGAGTTCCATTGACTAAGATACGCCACCGGTGCGAGTGTAGATGTCTGGTTGAGAACCTTGTCTGTCATGTTGAGTTGATACCGCGGTGGTTTAGGATCAACCTCCATGAGAGCCTCCGAGTACGACCACTTTGCGGGAACAAATTCGCTCCCTGTAATCCACTCCTCCCAATACCCTTCAATCTTGGACAACTTTTCATCGGCGCAATTTTCACTGAAGCACCAAGCCACGGATGTCAAGAAGGCAGTGTCGTTGGCTCGACATGCTGGTGAAGTCGCCATGTGTCCATCGTGCATGCTTGAGCAAGGTAGCATCAAGGGAGTAAAGGATCGAAGACATGCTTCGGCGCAGACAGGATCGTATGAAGTCAATCCATAACCCTCAAGTCCCTGAGCGTATGTCGAACTGACTTGAAGTGCCAGCAGTAGTGAGAGGGAGTTTAGCAGTGACATACTGCCACTAGCCCCCTGACGGTTCATCGTAGGATGTTCAAAGTGGATATCAAAAATATTGGCAGATTGCGCAAATATGAGATCATCCAGTGATGATTTATAGAATGCAGTAGTGGTGATATACTTTTGAGTTTGTGTTATGAACAGGCCAGCGGATGACACCTGCTTTATACATCGACGTTCCATCGTCGAGCCCAACCAGGCTGGCGGGCCCAGACCACGACCAGGATATCAACGTAACACCAACACAAAGATCCCATCACAGCGTTACTACTCATACGCCCAATGCTTCAGTTGCATCATCCCGCTTCGACTTCGGCCATCGTGATTCATCCCATTAATCCCCACGGGGAAAACTCTATTTCCTCGCTCCAGAAACCTCTATCAAAACCTAACTATCTCCGCCTGCTTCCGGGTCCTGTTTCGGACAGGCCCGAATACCCGTCTAGCCGCTTGCTCCGTTCCGCATGCCTCGATGAATATCTCTTGGCAGGTCATTATGGTGGAATTGCATGCCAGATCAGCGTTGCAGTGCAGTTGGACCTTTTCGGAGTGGGAGCCGAGATTTGTAGATACCTGGAAGCACGGGAACGTATGCCGTCTTGAGATCTCAAGAGTCACTTGACTTCTTCTACTATCTCAAATTTACAATCCATCGACGATTCTCGATCTTGATTATCTTGCTGTAAGTGAGTGTTTGTTGGCTTCCAAGACATCTTATCGCCGATCAAGGAATTCGGAAGACCACATTCCGAAAACCAATATCTCACTCGATAAACACGCATTGGATAACCCGGACAACCTAATTGGGACTCTATTATATTACTACCCCGAATATTGACGTCGGTTATTTAGCCGGAGCTATACTCGGCGCGTTTTATTGATCTCCATCTGATAAGCAACCCTATCGGCAATCTCGGCGAGTTCTCTTTAAGCTTACGCTTTTTGAGATAAAATCTGGGTTCGAGAGCGAGGACATCGTTCGATGTCTTATACTCATTCAATTCAAAGCGTTATTGACGACTCTCGGAGGAAGACATTCCGCGTCCTATGGGATCTGGTTAAAGATCGACGGATCGTGAAACTCGAGGTACTTTACCGAAATTTGCTTAGTAAATGTTTCATAAACAAGGCTAAATAGCCGTGCCTCTTTACGATTCATGCGGGAAAAAACTTTAATCAGAGGAACTGCCGTAAACGTACCAACTTTTTCGCTTATAACGGCTTTTGCTTCGCTACTATTGACATATTGGGAAGTTGGCAATTGCGAAAATGGGGCTTGATAAGGTGAATGGTAAGGATAACGGGTCAATTGGCTTGTTCAGGGAGGTAGCTAGGAGCGGTGTAGTATTGTTGAGTAGGGTGAGGTTACAGCGCACGAAGTATTTACTGGAATAGTCTTTTTCCAGATAAATACGAGGGAAAGCCTGCCTCAAGATGCAACATATGTCGGTACTTGTGCCGCGTAGCCGATGGCCATATTTAAAGGCATCGTGGACCTCTGCAATGTATTTCTACCCGACCTGGACCAGGCATCTATCCGTTAGTCTCCGAAATCTATTTGGCCTTCTGATCATTTTTGGAACGACGCGTTGATGGTGTTAGACAAGGACTTCAGAGCCAGAGATCTTAGAGAGCAGTGCTCCCGTAACCTTCAAATGACGAAATGCTCTCAGTCATCTCAGGACCATAGGGGTTCTTGGCCAAAGACAGAACCGTCTTGTTCACGTTGTTGAGGGGGAGATACATTACAAATCCGAGTAAGAAGCTTTACGGTCTGCTAAGTGATAGAAAGTACTTAATCAAGCAAGCGAGCATTCTGATATACAAGGTTGTAGCTCAAGATTACTTGCACTCGCGGTGGCGTGTCCTCCCTCTCATGAAGTATAGGTAGAGTAGAAGAGGAGGTTATCTTAATGCAACAAACAGGATAGACTCTCTGGTGTTTCTCCTGTGATACTCTGTAGCCAAATTTCATTACAAGGATATGGCCATTTTGAGACTGTGAAGTAATGGCTTGTGAAATGCAGACGCGTGACATGAATTTGGATCTCCTAGCTTGAGTCATGAGGCTGTGGAGGAAGTCGAGTTCATCTTTCCTTTTCTAAAGTCTTGGAATTTATCAAGTATATGACAAGCATGTCGAGTCGGCATCCAGGAAGACCCTTTCTATTTTCTAGAGTCGGATATTCCGTATACCAGTCTTTAACATAGCGACCTTGTATCATTTGGGCAGTTCCTTCGACTTCTGTCCGTAAGATTAAGTCATTAAGAACTCTTTATATCTGTAACTATAACCATATGCGATATCGGTACTAATGCCGCCTCACCAGTTCATTATCAGCTGCCATCTGATAACCCCTTCATGTCCCCCACGTGGTCCATGATCTTTAGACCTGCCTCTTTCGGCAACCATGGTCTAATTCCCGGCATTATTCACGGTGATCTGATAGTAGTTTCGCCCAACACACCATAGGATAGACCTCGATTCACACGTATCGCCGATGCCAAGGCGGACTCTCCTGTTGCAGACAATATCATACGTCAAAAATGCCTCGAACGGTGACTAGAACTTGTTATTCTATGGGCCATTGACAGGTCAACTTGCAGCGTCACATTCTGCCAACATGCTGGTCCACTCACCCCACGAAACAACAAAAGATCCCAGGACAAGAAACCTTCAGCACTGAAAGCTGGTCTCAATAAACCACCGGCGACAATTCATTAAACTTTGAATCCGACTCATCCGATATTTCGTCTCAAATGAAAGGTTATGCGTCAAGGTTTCATCTCAAATAGATAGATATGTAGACCGTGAGGAATGCTCTCATTAGACGAACAGGGTTATTAGTGGAGTTCGTCTGAAACCCCAACCCTCAGCCGCAGTCCTTCATCTGCTTGCATTCTGCAATCCTGGCACAAGCCAACCAGCAGGACTGTCAAGCGAGAGGAATGTGGAATGACGAATGTCCCATTTGTTCGAATTCAAGGTTGATGATCGACCGTTTCATATGCCAAAACGAAACGATCCATCAGTCGGACCGGCAAATCAGATGGAGGATCGTTCCCCATCGCGGAAATATGCTTGATAGATCGGTATGGGATGGAGAGATCGTGCGGATGTATTCCGTTGTCATCAGGCCATTTGCGCAGGTATGTGAATGGAGTATAATCCTTGCGAACCTTGATTGAAGACATATATATCCAAGACATTGGACGGCATAATGTCTCTTCTTTCGGCTCTACAAGTGCAGTCAAATAGAGGTTCGCTTCATTTGAACTGAAATACCTGTCTTAAACATGCTTCTCAAATCGGTATTACCATTCTTTCTCGCCGCAGCAGAAGCCTGGACTCCACAGTCTAGAGGTATGTGAATCAACGTCATCATGAGGGTGCACATACTAACTTCACGTAGCTACTGCAAAGGCCAATGGTGAGAAGATCACTGAACGATGGCTTCCAAACGACGATAAAATCCGCGGCGTCAATCTCGGCTCACAATTCATCATCGAACGATGGATGGCCGAAGAATCATGGAAGAACATGGGCTGCAGTGCCTACAACGATGAATGGGCCTGCGTCAAAGGCATCGGTCAAGAAAAAGCCAACGCTGCTTTCAAGAAACACTGGGAGACTTGGATCACTGAAGATGATATCAAGCAGATTGCAAGCATTGGTCTCAATGCTGTTCGTATTCCCGTTGGATACTGGATGTATGAGGATATCATTCAGAAAGGCGAGTATTGGCCTCGCGGCGGCATCTGGCATCTTGACCGTATCGTCGGGTGGTGCAAAAAGCACGGTATTTATGCGGTTATCGGACTTCATTCAGCTCCTGGCATCAGTTCGCCGAATGAGCAATTCACCGGCCATGTAAGCGACTATCTCCCCTCATCAAGCACCTACTAATCAAGGTGCAGTCCATCCCCAATCCCGGGTTCTATACTGCTGAGAATTACGAACGAGCGTTCAAGTTCCTCGAGTGGATGACGAAGCGCATCCATACCAATGGGAACTACACTACCGTCGGTATGCTCGAGGTTTTGAACGAGCCCGTGCGCGCTGGAAAGTGGAAGGCTGAGGCAGATGACATGATCAAGAACTACTACCCTGGTGCATACAAGCGCATCCAGGCTATGGAGGGTTACCTCAAGGTTCCCAAGGCTGATCGCCTACACATTCAATACATGGTAGGTTACATATACCCGGGGACAGTCCTTATGTATGATGCTGACTTGATCACAGGGCAAAAGTTGGGGCGCAGGTGACCCAAGACTATACCTCCCAGACGACGATCTCATCTTCTTCGACGCCCACCGCTATCTATCTTTCGACAATAGAATCGCCGGCAACAAGAAATCATATATCGAAACTGCCTGCAAAGACAACATGGGTCAACACGTCTTTGTCGGCGAATGGTCCCTGTCCGTGAACTCAACTCTGAAGAACACCGACGAGTTCAAGATCCAGGGCCAAGAAACATGGTACAAGGCTTACTGGGCCGCCCAAGCTGAGTCCTTTGAGAAAGGCGATGGCTGGTTCTTCTGGTCCTGGAAGTGTGACGGAGAACTCGGCAAGAAAGATTGGCGATGGTGTTATCAAGCTGCTGTTGCAGCCGGTGTTATTCCCAAGGATGCCAGCAAGGCCAAGAGTTTGAGCCCTTGCGCTCGGTATACTAAGTAAGGTATAAATCCTAGACGGGTAAGCCCCGTTCTTCTGTTCTGTATATAGTTTGAGGCTGCTCGGCTGTTGATGCCGAGCGGGATAGAAATAGTGGCTTTGAGTATCAGAAATCTAGCGAATTGTTCCACTGCCGAAGCCATTGGCCTATCATGCGTTTCTAATGGCGCCAAAGCTAGCGGATTAATTGGTGTCCGTTTCCCGCTGGGCCTAGTGGTGAATCATAGGCGTTTCAGCTCGGACATGTTGCATCGTGAAACGCGGCATGTCGAGAGAATATCGGTGTAAATAGCTGCTTCAATCACATCCCTCAAGTTCAGATTCATTTCCCAATCTTTGCTCAATTCATTACTTCTTTAGTCAAGTCTCTCGATAGCTCTTTGTCCTCTTATATCAACACCATGGCCGATCGCTACGTCACCATTCACGAGTCTCCCAATGGACCAGGAGATTCTCGCCCAACAGCTGTCCAGATCATCGAGGATGAAGGACTGGAAGGAAAACTGAGTGACCAGGTCGTCTTCATCACCGGCTGTTCCGCGGGTATCGGCATTGAGACCGCGAAAGCGCTGCATCTCACCGGCGCGACTCTGTATCTCACAGCTCGAGACCTCGAAAAAGCAAAGTCGGCCCTAGGTGACATCGCGCAAGATGAGCGCGTTCACCTTCTCGAACTTGATCTGGAGTCGCTGGAAAATGTTCGATCTTGCGCTGCCAAGTTCTCATCTGAGAGCCCAAAACTCAATATCCTTATTTGCAACGCTGGAGTCATGTGTACACCAGAAGGACGCACCAAAGACGGCTTCGAAACACAATTCGGGACAAACCACCTTGCCCACTTCCTATTGTTCCAACTACTCAAACCTGCTCTGGCCAAAGGTGCGACGTCTGATCGCGCATCGCGAGTCGTCATGCTGAGCTCACTTGCCCATCGCTTCGGCGAGGTCAACTTTGACAACGTCATCATGGAGGGCTGCTACGATCCCAACAAAGCATACTCCCAGAGCAAAACTGCCAACCTCTGGACAGCTAATGAGATCGACCGGAGGTACGCCAACGAGGGCATTCATGCGTGGAGTGTTCAGCCAGGCGGTGTCCTTACAGATCTAGGAAGACATTTATCTGAGGAACAAAAGAGCGGACTCGCAGTGGATCCATATCTCAAAACAATTTGGAAGCTGCCGGACCAGGGTGCTGCTACAAGTGTTTGGGCCGCTGTCGCTCAGGCGTTGGAAGGTCAAGGCGGGAAATATCTCGAGGACTGTCAAATTGTCGGGAAGTGGGATTCTTCTACTCCGCTTTATGGAAGAGGATATGGGGAGCATGCGTGTGATACGGAGAAAGCGGCGAGATTATGGGATAAGTCTCTGGAGTGGGTGGGTTTGTAGACTAGTGGACGAGCGTCGAATCCCAACGAGAAAAGACTACAATTGTGTTTAACTACTATCGTGTTCATACCAAGAGCAAATCGAGTCTCACAAGCTACTCATACGTCAGTTTAATCAAAGCCCTGTTGAGCTATTTGCAGGGTCGGTTGTATTTTCCATAAATTCATCGCAGGAGGGATTGAGAATATGGTATCGATAGTATTTTATTTTATTTTATTCTAATTATGATCTTCATGTTGGATAATTTATTTTATTATCTCTCTTTTAATAAGCAACGCAACGCCCTCAATAGCCCCGCTTGCCGCTAGGGTCCACTCCTCTCTTCTCTTCACCAACTACGGAGTAGCTAGGCTGGATAATATGCCGGCGACTGTATCCGCGATTGTATTACAAATCAATGTAAAGCCTAAAGGTTTATATCAGACACAACAAACAGCGTACCGCATCCTCAGATAAAAGTCATCACAGTCCTCCCCACGAGCATTCCCATTATCATGGCATCTACAAGTCCAGTCAAAGTTCTACAAGCACCACATACCGGAATCACTGTGCGATCACTCCCACGCGCCGTCCACTTATTCCAAAACATCTTGAACCTTCGAATTCTACGCACCGCTCATCTCTGCCCCCCGGTCTCAACAGTCGTTGGACACCCTGAAGCAGAGATTGATATTGCCTTAGTTGAGCTTCCAGGCGGACATCTTATTGAGCTCCTGGAGTACTCATCGCCACCGAAGGCCGAGCAACAGGAACTGAAGCCTCATAGCTGGGATTTAGGGAGCTGGCATTTATGTCTGACCGTTGAAAGTTTGGAGGAAACTCTATGTGCTCTAGAAAGCGACGAATCAGCCTGGACTCAGCTTACTGCACCGCAAGTATTACAACAGGGCCCTAATGCTGGCAGGAAAGTGGTCTATGTGCGGAACGAGGATGGTCTGACGCTGGAACTGTTTGGGTGAAGGAATAATTGCTTGGCTGCTTATGGAGACGGCGATATTTATCTAATCTAATAATCAGTTCTCTCACCCCGCTATAAACATCCTTTCTCCTTTCGCTTAAGTCGAAATCATGTCCCTGATAGTCTTATCAAACTGCTCAGGTTCGCGACCAAGTATTTGAGCCAGATTGGGGGTGACGGCTGCACACTCGCCATCACGGATACCATCAAAAGCAGTTGCCCAGAGAGCCGCCCAATTACCACCACCATATGTGAGACCAGTCTGAACCTGTGGCTGTTCGACGTACTGGTCCACAGAAACTTGACGGACCTTGATTGACTTATTGAGCGCGCGGCTCAATACCTCCGCTGTTTCATTGAGAGACCAAGCACGAGGACCAGAGAGAAGGACGGTTTTATTCAAATAAGGGAAAGATGCCGGATCTTGGGCGTGTTGTGCAATAAGCTTTGCAGTTGCTTCACCCAGCTCATCTTGCTTAGCCCAGGCAAGGCCAGGACTCGAACCGTCGTGGGGTATACAGATCTCGTCAGAAGGATTCTTGAGATCGAAGAAGGCTGTATAAAGTGGGAAGGACTCTGAATATAACCCTTGGCGAATGATGGTGTATGTGAAATGCGGATCCTGGTCGTGCAACTGGGCTAAATACTTCTCCGTAGCAATGTGAGCAAGCATGACGTGCGCCTTGGTATCGAGATTCCCGTCACCGGCAAATGCAAGAGACGAGTAAAAGATATGCTTGACATTACTCGTGCGAGCCGCGTCAATTGCCGCTTTGTGGACCTGCAGAAGCAAATTAGCTCTAAGGCATCGAAAACAAGTATTTAGGGATAGTGAACTCTACCTTGAATCGATGCTCGTGTTGAATACTGGCATAAGAAATCAAGTTCAAAGACGAAATACCGTCAAACGAGTGGTCGAATGTCTGGGTATTGTCATAATCGGCCTTGCGGATAAGAGCTCCTGCGTCTTTCTCTTTGTTGAGTTTCTCTGGGTTGCGAGCGACGAGCACCACATCACTGGCCGGAACTAGCCCGAGAAGGTGTCTGAGAGTGCTGCCTCCAAGGCCTCCTGAGGCCGGGAAGATGCCGAGCTTGTGTGCCATCGCTGATGGGATGGATAACGACGAAATAGGTGATTTAATGTCGGGAATTGTTCTCGTATCTCAGGTCGAATGGAGCTTGTTATGTTGTTCATATAGTTGATGGGTTTTAGCTATTTAACAAGACCAAGGTGTGACAGGACTGGATTAATAATGCTCTTTGTATTTCTTTGTCAATATTCAGACCTGTCAGGCGCTCTAGACTCGGAGATTCATAAGCTAAGGTGGAGCCAGATTTAGTTTGGGATCTCGGAAACGCGTAGTTTAAAAAAAGGAAGAAAAAGAAAATCCACTAATTCAGTAATTATTATACGGACGTAGGTTTTAGTAAGCTATTGTTGAGTGACGATTATAAAGCGATGGTTTTCTGATCTACCGGAGCAGTTTACTAAAGATGCCGAGGCGCCACTTTTCCCCCATAGACTGGTATTTGACTGTCGAATGACAATGGTTGGTGCTCGTCCGGTGGAATTGATATCCATTGTTTATTAAAGCATGAATGTGGTTGATAAGCGGTTGGGCCAGAGAAGGGAATTGATCCAGGCAATGCTGGCAGTGTAATTACAATCTGTTACTCGGTGATCTTTACGTGTACCTGGAGCGTAAGAGTATAGTTTCTTTTAAGAACTAGCTAGAATATTAATAAAACTGTTATTAGAGTTAAAGAAGATATTAATATAAC